>JARBWI010000265.1:0-28724 GCA_037576405.1 Campoplex capitator
TGCAATGTTTGACTTTTCGCTCATCACCGAACATTTTTCGCGAGGAGACGACGGTTTTCAAAATTTTCGAAACGAAATTTCATCGTATTTGGTGTAAATCAGTGGAGTCAATTTTTTCTCTCGTCAACATTTTTCATTCGAATCGACCGAAAAATAACTCGTCACGTATAAATTTTATACAGAAGTCGGATTTTCGACTTTTCACCAGAAATTAAACGAGAAACAACGATTTTTCATGCAATGTTTGACTTTTCGCTCATCACCGAACATTTTTCGCGAAGAAACGACGGTTTTCAAAATTTTCGAAACGAAATTTCATCGTATTTGGTGTAAATCAGTGGAGTCAATTGTTTTTCTCGTCAACATTTTTCATTCGAATCGACCGAAAAATAACTCGTCACGTATAAATTTTACATCGAAGTATGATTTTCGACTTTTGACCAGAAATTGAACTAGAAACAACGATTTTTCATGCAATGTTTGACTTTTCGCTCATCACCGAACATATTTCGTTCAGGAACGACGTTTTTCAAAATTTTCGAAACGAAAATTGATCGTATTTGGTTCAAATCAGTGCAATCGAGTTTTTCTCTAGTCAACGTTTTTTGATCTAATCGACCAAGAAGAAACTCGTCATGTATAAATTTTACATCGAAGTATGATTTTCGACTTTTGACCAGAAATTAAACGAGAAACAACGATTTTTCATGCAATGTTTGACTTTTCGCTCATCACCGAACATTTTTCGCGAAGAGACGACGGTTTTCAAAATTTTCGAAAAGAAATTTCATCGTATTTGGTGTAAATCAGTGGAGTCAATTTTTTCTCTCGTCAACATTTTTCATTCGAATCGACCGAAAAATAACTCGTCACGTATAAATTTTACATCGAAGTATGATTTTCGACTTTTGACCAGAAATTGAACTAGAAACAACGATTTTTCATGCATTGTTTGACTTTTCGCTCATCACCGAACATTTTTCGCGAAGAAACGACGGTTTTCAAAATTTTCGAAACGAAATTTCATCGTATTTGGTGTAAATCAGTGGAGTCAATTTTTTCTCTCGTCAACATTTTTCATTCGAATCGACCGAAAAATAACTCGTCACGTATAAATTTTACATCGAAGTATGATTTTCGACTTTTCACCAGAAATTAAACGAGAAACAACGATTTTTCATGCAATGTTTGACTTTTCGCTCATCACCGAACATTTTTCGCGAAGAAACGACGGTTTTCAAAATTTTCGAAACGAAATTTCATCGTATTTGGTGTAAATCAGTGGAGTCAATTTTTTCTCTCGTCAACATTTTTCATTTAAATCGACCGAAAAATAACTCGTCACGTATAAATTTTACATCGAAGAATGATTTTCGACTTTTGACCAGAAATTGAACTAGAAACAACGATTTTTCATGCAATGTTTGACTTTTCGCTCATCACCGAACATTTTTCGCGAAGAAACGACGGTTTTCAAAATTTTCGAAAAGAAATTTCATCGTATTTGGTGTAAATCAGTGGAGTCAATTTTTTCTCTCGTCAACATTTTTCATTCGAATCGACCGAAAAATAACTCGTCACGTATAAATTTTACATCGAAGTATGATTTTCCACTTTTGACCAGAAATTGAACTAGAAACAACGATTTTTCATGCAATGTTTGACTTTTCGCTCATCACCGAACATTTTTCGCGAAGAAACGACGGTTTTCAAAATTTTCGAAACGAAATTTCATCGTATTTGGTGTAAATCAGTGCAATCCAGTTTTTCTCTCGTCAACGTTTTTCGTTCTAATCCACCGAAAAAAGACTCGTCACCTATAAATTTTACATCGAAGTATGATTTTCGACTTTTGACCAGAAATTAAACTAGAAACAATGATTTTTCATGCATTGTCCGACTCTTCGCTCATCACCGAACATTTTTCGTGAAAGAACGACGTTTTTCAAAATCTGCGAAACGAAATTTGATCGTATTTGGTTCACATCAGTGCGATCAAGTTTTTCTCTCGTCAACGATTTTCGTTTAAATCGACCGAAAAGAGACTCGGCACGTATAAGATTGACATCGTCGTATAATTTTTGACTCTTCACCAGAAATCAAACTAGAAACAATGATTTTTCATGCATTGCCTGACTGTTCGCTCATCACCAAACATTTTTCGTGAAAGAACGACGTTTTTCAAAATTTTCGAAAAGAAATTTCATCGTAATTGGTTTAAATCAGTTGAATCAATTTTATCTCTCGTCAACATTTTCCGTTCAAATCGACCGAAAAGAGACTCGTCACGTATAAATATTACATCGTAGTATGATTGTCGACTTTTGACCAGAAATTAAACGAGAAACAACGATTTTTCATGCAATGTTCGACTTTTCGCTCATCACCGAACATTTTTCGCGAAGAAACGACGGTTTTCAAAATTTTCGAAACGAAATTTCATCGTATTTGGTGTAAATCAGTGGAGTCAATTTTTTCTCTCGTCAACATTTTTCATTCGAATCGACCGAAAAATAACTCGTCACGTATAAATTTTACATCGAAGTATGATTTTCGACTTCTCACCAGAAATTAAACGAGAAACAACGATATTTCATGCAATGTTTGACTTTTCGCTCATCACCGAACATAATTCGCGAAGGAACGACGGTTTTCAAAATTTTCGAAACGAAATTTCATCGTATTTGGTGTAAATCAGTGGAGTCAATTTTTTCTCTCGTCAACATTTTTCATTCGAATCGACCGAAAAATAACTCGTCACGTATAAATTTTATACAGAAGTATGATTTTCGACTTTTCACCAGAAATTAAACGAGAAACAACGATTTTTCATGCAATGTTTGACTTTTCGCTCATCACCGAACATTTTTCGCGAAGAGACGACGGTTTTCAAAATTTTCGAAAAGAAATTTCATCGTATTTGGTGTAAATCAGTGGAGTCAATTTTTTCTCTCGTCAACATTTTTCATTTGAATCGACCGAAAAATAACTCGTCACGTATAAATTTTACATCGAAGTATGATTTTCGACTTTTGACCAGAAATGGAACTAGAAACAACGATTTTCCATGCATTGTCTGACTTTTCGCTCATCACCGAACATAATTCGTTAAGGAACGACGGTTTTCAAAATTTTCGAAACGAAATTTCATCGTAATTGGTTCAAATCAGTTGAATCAATTTTATCTCTCGTCAACATTTTCTGTTCAAATCGACCGAAAAGAGACTCGTCACGTATAAATTTTACATCGTAGTATGATTTTCGACTTTTGACCAGAAATTGAACAAGAAACAACGATTTTTCATGCAATGTTTGACTTTTCGCTCATCACCGAACATTTTTCGCGAAGCAACGACGGTTTTCAAAATTTTCGAAACGAAATTTCATCGTATTTGGTGTAAATCAGTGGAGTCAATTGTTTTTCTCGTCAACATTTTTCATTCGAATCGACCGAAAAATAACTCGTCACGTATAAACTTTACATCGAAGTATGATTTTCGACTTTTGACCAGAAATTGAACAAGAAACAACGATTTTTCATGCAATGTTTGACTTTTCGCTCATCACCGAACATTTTTCGCGAAGCAACGACGGTTTTCAAAATTTTCGAAACGAAATTCCATCGTATTTGGTGTAAATCAGTGGAGTCAATTTTTTCTCTCGTCAACATTTTTCATTTGAATCGACCGAAAAATAACTCGTCACGTATAAATTTTACATCGAAGTATGATTTTCGACTTTTGACCAGAAATTGAACTAGAAACAACGATTTTCCATGCATTGTCTGACTTTTCGCTCATCACCGAACATATTTCGTTCAGGAACGACGTTTTTCAAAATTTTCGAAAAGAAATTTCATCGTAATTGGTTTAAATCAGTTGAATCAATTTTATCTCTCGTCAACATTTTCCGTTCAAATCGACCGAAAAGAGACTCGTCACGTATAAATTTTACATCGTAGTATGATTGTCGACTTTTGACCAGAAATTGAACTAGAAACAACGATTTTCCATGCATTGTCTGACTTTTCGCTCATCACCGAACATATTTCGTTCAGGAACGACGTTTTTCAAAATTTTCGAAACGAAAATTGATCGTATTTGGTTCAAATCAGTGCAATCGAGTTTTTCTCTAGTCAACGTTTTTTGATCTAATCGACCAAGAAGAAACTCGTCATGTATAAATTTTACATCGAAGTATGATTTTCGACATTTGACCAGAAATTGAACGAGAAACAACGATTTTTCATGCAATGTTTGACTTTTCGCTCATCACCGAACATTTTTCGCGAGGAGACGACGGTTTTCAAAATTTTCGAAACGAAATTTCATCGTATTTGGTGTAAATCAGTGGAGTCAATTTTTTCTCTCGTCAACATTTTTCATTCGAATCGACCGAAAAATAACTCGTCACGTATAAATTTTATACAGAAGTCGGATTTTCGACTTTTCACCAGAAATTAAACGAGAAACAACGATTTTTCATGCAACGTTTGACTTTTCGCTCATCACCGAACATTTTTCGCGAAGAGACGACGGTTTTCAAAATTTTCGAAAAGAAATTTCATCGTATTTGGTGTAAATCAGTGGAGTCAATTTTTTCTCTCGTCAACATTTTTCATTTGAATCGACCGAAAAATAACTCGTCACGTATAAATTTTACATCGAAGTATGATTTTCGACTTTTGACCAGAAATGGAACTAGAAACAACGATTTTCCATGCATTGTCTGACTTTTCGCTCATCACCGAACATAATTCGTTAGGGAACGACGGTTTTCAAAATTTTCGAAACGAAATTTCATCGTAATTGGTTTAAATCAGTTGAATCAATTTTATCTCCCGTCAACATTTTCCGTTCAAATCGACCGAAAAGAGACTCGTCACGTATAAATTTTACATCGTAGTATGATTTTCGACTTTTGACCAGAAATTAAACGAGAAACAACGATTTTTCATGCAATGTTTGACTTTTCGCTCATCACCGAACATTTTTCGCGAAGAAACGACGGTTTTCAAAATTTTCGAAACGACATTTCATCGTATTTGGTGTAAATCAGTGGAGTCAATTTTTTCTCTCGTCAACATTTTTCATTCGAATCGACCGAAAAATAACTCGTCACGTATAAATTTTACATCGAAGTATGATTTTCGACTTTTCACCAGAAATTAAACGAGAAACAACGATTTTTCATGCAATGTTTGACTTTTCGCTCATCACCGAACATTTTTCGCGAAGAGACGACGGTTTTCAAAATTTTCGAAACGAAATTTCATCGTATTTGGTGCAAATCAGTGGAGTCAATTTTTTCTCTCGTCAACATTTTTCATTCGAATCGACCGAAAAATAACTCGTCACGGATAAATTTTACATCGAAGTATGATTTTCGACTTTTCACCAGAAATTAAACGAGAAACAACGATTTTTCATGCAATGTTTGACTTTTCGCTCATCACCGAAACTTTTTCGCGAAGAGACGACGGTTTTCAAAATTTTCGAAAAGAAATTTCATCGTATTATGAATCTGTTGAATCAATTTTATCTCTCGTCAACATTTTCTGTTCAAATCGACTGAAAAGAGACTCGTCACGTATAATTTTTACATCGTAGTATGATTTTCGACTTTCGACCAGAAATTGAACAAGAAACAACGATTTTTCATGCAATTGTTACGTCCTCGGGTCTATTCCTTTATTATCCGCTAATTACATTCCTACCAATCAATATTCTCGTAATTAATCAATGTTAATAAATTACAATTAATCATTTAAATAATAAAATACTTACCTATTATACTAAGGCGAAGGGATAACATCAAATAATCATAAAAACGAGAGAATTATAGATCTTTTTATTCAGCAACAATAGCGAAAAACGGGTAAAAACACATAAATAATTAATAACAATATGGTGAAAAGTCACTTTATTCAACCTAAAATCATTCTACATAGTCAATTTCATGCTAATACGTCCAGAAATGCTCAAAACAACATTTTGTTAAATAACTCAAAAAATAATTTCATAAAGTAAAATATTTTTCCAAAAACGTTATTTTCGAGGTCCCCCCTTCATTTTAAACTAATAAAAAAGTATCACTTTTTGGGACACCCTTTACACTTTTTTCAAAAAACTTTTCTGATCATTTTTGTATACTCGACTTTTGGGACACCCGGTATATGAAAGTTCACATAATTGTTAGTTAACATACCAACTTTGAACAATATCCGTTGGTAACTTCTGCTTCGCCTTAGGGCTCGCTAAAAGAGAGAAAAATAATAATTATTATAATTTTGTTAAAGATGAAAAAGTATTTAAAAAGTATTAAAAGAAAGAAATCTTATAATTAATGTTAATAATAAAAGCGTATATACTTACTCCTGTTAAAATCCGAAGCGCCTACCTATTACCTGAAAAAAGGAAAAGAAATAATTAATTATATCATTGTTAACCTGCGAAAAGAAAAAGAATTGTTAAAAACTATTAATTTACCTAAAAGAGAACTTCTCTGGGTCCTTCTGACCCTAAGTCTGCATTTGGGGGTTCCATATTCCCCCGAAGTTGTTATCTCCAGACGTCTAGACCTATAATCATAAAATTAATATTCTGTCATTGGTTAAACTCTTCGACAATAGTGGGGAAGTCTAGTCGAGGGGAACATCATGACTTCCTTTGTTGTCTGGGAGTCTGGGCATCTCAAGCCGATCCAGACACCCCCACCATCTGGTCCAGACATCTCCTCCAGCGCCTGAGCCTATATAAGTCGGGGAGCTGGAGCTCTTTCTTCAGTTCTACTATCGGTCTCTCCACGGTGCACATCAGTCATCGTCTACAAAATAATCAGTTCGCGTTCAAGACTCCGAAAACCGTTGAAATTATATCATTTTAATCAAGTTTATTCATATTATATTATATTCATTCAATCGAGTTCTACTACGGTCTCTCCACGGTGCACATCATACGTCATCTCTACAAATCAAATTCAGTACGCGTCAAGTCACCGAAAACCGTTTTTATTCTTTCATTATATTCAATTAATTCATTTTCAACCAAGTTTGTAACAATATACGGGAAATTCACAAAGTAACAAGTGTTCATTTAATACATCGACCCTACATAATACTACGCTAACTACGATACTCACCATACATAACCACGTTCACAAGCACTCATCTCGAAACTCTGCAACAATACGGAACAACATTAATTAATTAACAATACTGCACTACTGACTTATTTAGTTCATTTACTTCATTTAATTCATTTATTCCATTTAATTCATTTACTTCATTAATTCCATTCATTTGATCAATTCATTTAATTCAGTTTATTCATTTAATTCATTTATTTCCATTTATTTTAATTAATTCATTTTATTGTTTCACTTCATTAAACTCAAATAATTCATTCATTTAATTCATTTTATTCTTTTTTCCATTTAACACATTTAATACAGTCGTTCATTTCACATAATTCATTTATTTTACCAAATTACATTCCATTAGAGTCATTTATTTCAATTAATAAATTTTATCTTTCATCTCGCTCACACCGCAATATCGTCCTAATAAACCCACCTTATTCCCGTCATCTTCTGTGCATTACACGCAGGCACGCTGGTGACCTCAGTACCTTCATGCTTCGCTATTTTCTGTGCCTACACGCAGGCACGCTAGTAGCATTCACCTCTCCCCTACGGCTGATCTTCTGTGCCTACACGCAGGCACGCTGGCAGTTTCCTTCCTTGTAGACCTGTAAGAATAAAGAGAAAAGATTTGATTAGATCAATTAAACTCAATTAAAATCAAATTCAATTCAAGTCATAAAATCATAAAAGGAACGACAAAATGGATAAACGAATAATAAAAATGAAATTTATTACTAGGGATGCATAAAGGCAACAACCCTACGCGTATCAACGCTACTCAAGTTAATAAGAAGGCTGCAAATCATCCAGACCCGTCTCCGAGCGGGCAGTCTTGTGAACCTGGTTGGGTATTACGTGAAGGTAATAAAAACTCCGCGGTAGTCATTATTAAATCTAATCAGAAATTTTTAGGTAAAGTTACGATCGTTCATCGGCAAAACGGACAAAAGTTTACCCGTACGGTGGGTACGCCCAAGTGCCAATTACAACCTCCCAAGAGTGAGGATAAAAACACAGTTTCCGCGGCAACGACAATTATCTTTGACCGCGATCCGGAAATAATTATATCATATTAAACGACCGTTCGAAACGTTTCACTATTAATCGAAAAGATTCACCCAAGTGGCAAAAACGCGTTTTCATTACCATTCGGACTTCAAGAGTACGAGCGCCACAACGTTGAAAGAAATCATCTTGTAGCATCAGTCACCAGGGTTCTTCACATCGGACGTCATCAGGGTTCTCATCTAGATCATCGGAGTCATCTTCTTCAGCCCTCAACGCTTCACCGCTCATCTGCAACATTAAAAGGGTAAGTTACTAATCATTTTATTATTTCAGGTTCCTTTCTTAATCCTACCCTAATCCCTACCAAAGACACCGCCGTAATTAACGCGCACACGATTCCTTATCCTTGAGGGGAAGATCTCGCCCCTCTCAACATAGGAATCACCATTATTCCTACACGTCGACAGCTCGTGTATCCTATAAACCCCATCCTATCCGAGCATTACACCCACGACGTAACAGGTTAATATATATATTTCTGGTGGCAGCGGTGGGATACCGTCGCGTTATTTTACTGGTGTCTTCTTTAACCGCTTACTTTTCACTTAAATTCACTTTAACGTAAAATCTTCCAAAATGGCTCCTCCATTAACTCCGGAAGAACTCCAAACACTTCAATTTCAATTAGAAACTAAAGAACGTGAACTCAAAGAAAAATCCGAAAAGCTCTTAAAAACCGAAAAATCTCTTGACGAGCAACGTGAACAAGTTGCTGCTCAATTCGAAGCTTTGCAAAAAGAAATTAACGCCTCAGAAGGTAGTCAAATCGATGATCGTGAAGATCAATTTAAATTTCGAACTATAGACCAAACTCAAGATTCAAGAATCGATGAAATGATCAGGCTCATGAAAGAGCAACATCAAGTTAATCTCAATATCCGTAAAAATCTCGATCAAGTAGCGTCAGAATTAGACAGATTTAAAACTGACCGTCCTAGTTCTCGTGCAACAGTCCTTCCTCGTCACGATTGGCGAGAATCCACAATAAACGATAATTTCCAAAATATCCCAAATGACCGATCATCAGCTCCAAGCATCAAGTACAAAGATGCTCTCGAACCAGTCCCTATTTTCACTGGTTACAATATTCCTGTCCTTCGTTTCATCCGGGCATGTCAAAAAGTCAGAGACATGTTCGCGCCTCATCATGAGGCAAATCTCACACAACTCTTGAGAAATAAACTCAAGGGGCACGCGTTAATCGCTTTGGAGGACGATTCCTTCACCTCAATCAAACAGTTCTCCGATCGCTTAAAAACCTTTTTCGGATCCGCGAAAACGATTAACGAATATCGTGGCGAATTAGGCTCAATTGCCAAAACAAATTCGGAAAACATCATCCAATATATCAGTCGTGTCAAGGACCTACATTACGCGATTTTGGAATTAGACGCGGAAATATGGGGTTCACCTACTAAAAACATGCTTCAGTCGTACGAAAACGACACAAGGGAGTGTTTTACCAATGGGTTACCTCCCGACTTCCGTCTTCGTCTCCGTGTCGAGGGTTACGATAATAACCTCGACGATATTTTCGCAAAAGCCATCAAAGTCGAACGCGAACTATCTCGCGATCAAAAATTCTTTAACACGGGACCTCCACAACCCCTTCCTCGCACCGCGAGAGTTTCCTTCGCATCAACATCCCCGTGTTCTCATTGCAATAAAACCGGACACGAACCAGACAATTGTTGGTCGAAATTCCCGGAAAAACGTCCACAACGCGATAATTTCAATCGTAACAGTCGCGGTAACTATCGCGATAATAATCAAAATTTTAATAACCGCGAAAATTCGCGTAATCGCGAAAATTTTAATAATCAATTTAATCCAAATCGCCCGCGTTGCACTTATTGCAATATTTTGGGCCATCTCGAGGCAACCTGCTATAGAAAGCAAAACGACCTCGCAAAAAACGAGCGTATCCGTCCAGTCGACCAGGGCTCGTTGGACGAGACACAAAATCGCCCTGTCAACCTGACGAGCATAAACCCGTCAGAGCCGTCAACGTCTACTTAAATAGACAATCAAACTCGCCTTCCGTCACCCTCGACTCTCCCCAACTTTACGGGCTAACAGAGTTCTTAATAGACACCGGGTCGGAAGTAAATCTCGTTAAAATGCAAATTATACGCGATACAACCGGAATTAACAGTCAAAATAAGCTCCTGCTCAACGGTATAGCAGGCGATCCAGTCTACACGTACGGATCAATTTATGTCGAATTATGCGGTACACCCGCAACATTTTATGTCGTCGGAGACGACTTTCCAACTCCTCAAAACGCGTTAATAGGCGCGGAATTCTTCGCTCAAAATAAAGCGACAATCGATTGGTCTAGTCGATTTTTAAAATGGGGCAATCAAGCCCATCCTTTCAAGGACTGTAAAAGCATCCTCGTTCCAAAACGATCCAAAACAATCGCATTCGTTCGGGTCGAAAATCCCGAAGTAAAAGAATGTTTTATTCCCGAACTCGATTTAGGAGTCGGCGTATATTGTGGTCAAGCAATTTGCTACGTAAAAAACGGTATCGCAAAACTATACGTTCATAATTCCACTCTGGATAATCTATTGTTCAAAGTTCCGACATTAAAAGTCGAAAAATTCGACGGGATTAAAGATACATCGCTCATTCTCGCGGAAGAATACTACGATAACTTCCCCGAGGGATTTATCAAACAAGATATTGAAATCCATCATGCCTGTCCTTACCTTTGCGACAACAAAAAGGAGGGTTATTATCATAAACGCGTCCTTCAAATCCAAAAATCAAATAAAATAGACGAAATCAAAAAACTATTGCGACTAGATCACCTCAACGAAGAGGAATCAAACAGTGTCGAAAATCTCATCCGAGACAATACAGACCTGTTTCAATTACCGGGCGACCCATTAAATTTCGTACCGGAATTCTTTCACAAAATATCAACCGTAGACGATCAACCGGTGTTCACGCGTCAATATCGCTTTCCCCCTATCCATAAAGACGAAATCACGAAACAAGTCGGGGATTTAATAAAAAATAATATCATCGAGCCATCGCTCTCACCTTATAGTTCACCCTTGTGGATCGTGCCCAAAAAAGAGGACTCCCAGGGCAATAAACGGTGGAGGATGGTCATCGACTATCGGGGCTTAAACGAAAAAACTATCGGGGATGCTTACCCCTTGCCTCAAATCAACGAAATATTAGCTCAACTTGGCGAAGCCAAATATTTCTCGGTATTCGATCTCGCTAGTGGGTTCCACCAAATTAAGGTCGACCCCGGCGATAAACACAAAACCGCATTCTCCACACCATTCGGGCATTACGAATTTAATCGTATGCCATTCGGTCTCAAAAATGCTCCCGCTACATTTCAACGACTAATGGACCGAGTCCTTGTCGGCCTACAAGGCAGCGAACTTTTTGTTTACCTCGATGACATAGTCATTTATGCAAAAACATTGGCGGAGCACCAATCAAAATTCGAAAAACTTGCTACGCGTTTGCGCAAGGCGAACCTTCGTTTACAACCGGACAAATGCGAATTTCTTCGTCGAGAGGTGGGATACCTCGGTCATGTCATTAGTGACGAGGGGGTCCGGCCCGATCCAAAAAAAATATCAGCTTTAAAAAACTATCCAGCTCCTACAAACCAGAAAAAGATCAAGCAATTTCTTGGTTTAGCCGGATATTACCGGCGTTTCATTGAAAATTTCTCAGGCATAGCAAAGCCACTCACAAATCTGCTAAAAAAGGGAATCCCGTTCAAATGGACGGAGGCCCAACAAAATTCTTTCAACATCCTTCGAGATGCTCTTTGTAAAGAACCTGTACTACAGTATCCTGATTTTAATCAATCCTTTATAGTAACTACCGACGCCTCAAACACCGCAATCGGTGGTGTTCTCAGTCAAGGCGAGATCGGAAAAGACAAACCTATAGCATACGCTTCTCGTACATTAAATAAACACGAGCTCAATTATTCAACTATCGAAAAAGAATGTCTCGCAATAATTTACTGCGTCAATCATTTCAGGCCCTACATTTACGGCCGCGAATTTTTGCTCATCACTGATCATCAACCACTTGTTTGGTTAAACTCTGTTAAAGATCCAGCTAACCGACTAGTCCATTGGAGACTAAGCTTAGCAAATTATACCTATAAAATCAAATACAAACCTGGCAGGGCTAACAGCAACGCTGACGCCTTATCTCGAAATCCACCTGAAAATTCAAAAACAGTGCTTGTAATCACTCATGTACCTAAGAAAAAGAAAAAAGAAACAAACTTACCTTTCGTTGGAATATCCACATCCGCGTCCTCATCCGAGTCCGTTAACGATTCCGATGCCAGTGAACGCATCTTCAGTCCACCCGTTCGTCTGGGAAAAAGAATTAGAAAATCATCAAATCAAAGCACGGAAATTGAAACCTGTCAAAAGAAAAAAAGAAAAGAAACAGTAGTTACTTCCCCGGAAATAGGAGGATCACGAGACGATCCTATCGCGTCTGGCAGTCGTGAAGACCCAGCTCCGTCGATGTTGGAAAGCTCGCCCTCTGACCACCGGGCTTCAGATCATCTATCAAAGAGAAAAAAGTTAAAAGTTCGTAAAAATAAAAAACCTGGTCATTCCCTGGAAATAGGGGGATCACGAGACAATCCTATCCGAACTGGCAATCAAGATATTAATTTAGACTTCAGCAATGCTGAGAATGTTATTGTCGAGCCAGAGTTGACGATGTTGGAAAGTTCGCCTCCCTATGTTCAGGCCCCGGGCAATAATCTATTTAGCGAGAATTCAAATCGCTATTCTGACGAGAACTCAAATCGTCTTCAATCAAGTTTATTAGGTGAGAATTCAAATCACCAATTCAGCGAGAAGTCAAATCGCTTTTCCGACGAGAACTCAAATCGTCAAAATCTTTCGGGCGAGAACTCAAATCGTCCTCATTCAAGTCACGAAGAATTTAATGAATCAATTCTCTTTGAAAAGAAATCAAATAATGTAAAAGAAAATCAAGTAAAATCGAATCAAGACAGATCAATCAGTGAATTATTAGAAATCAATGAATTAAACCAGAACGAAAACGAAGATGTAATTGCGACACTCAATCAATCCAACGATCCATATGGAGTCGAATTGGAATATTCATCCGACGAGGACACAAGCGAACTCCTTGTCGATCCAGATCCTCAGTTTGTTATTAATCAAGAAAATCAAGAAATTGTGCTAGAAGGCGCATTATCCATTCATGAAACGCGTGATAATCTCTCAATGCAAAAAGGCAATTCAGTCATTTTTATAACACGCTCAAAGAAACCTGTAGACTCTGGGGCAAAGGAACTTCAAGCGCTTAATAAATTACCAAAATTCGAGGACATTACAATCTATCGCGCAAAAATCAAGACCGAAAGAAGCGGTCATATCATAGCTTTACCAGTCCTCTTTCACGAAAAAGAAAATCTCTCATTTGAAGACTTAGAAGAAACGTTCGAATCTCTACGAAATGCTGTAATCGAAGAGGGAATTACCTCATTTTCTATCGCAAAATCAGAGTCCATTGGAGGTGTTCCGTGGCCTGATGTCAAAACTCGATTAATAGATTCATTAAAAGACCAAACGCTGACTATCACTATCTGTAAACAGTTAATAAGATTTCCTTCGGAAGAAGAGCGCATCGAAATAATCAGCGAAAAACATTGTTCGACCATAGGTGGTCATAAAGGTGTAAATAAAACATACAAAAGAATTCGAGAAAATTTTTATTGGGAAAACATGAAAACCCAAATTCAAGAATATATTCAAAGATGTAGAAATTGCCAAATCAAAAAACTCGTTAGAGTAAAAACGAAACAGCCAATGATCTTAACCGACACTCCTGGGTCGGCATTCGATAAAATTTCAATGGACATCGTAGGTCCTCTTCCAGTCACAAGAAAAGACAATCGATACATACTTACCATTCAGGATTTATTGACCAAATATTCAGTGGCTGTTCCGTTACCAAAAACTACTTCAATCGACATCGCAGATGCGTTTATTAATAATTTTATATCTCGATATGGCGCGCCAAAAGCCATTCTCACGGACCAAGGTCAAAACTTTATATCAAGTCTGGTCAAAACCATCGCTAAAAAATATATTATTAAATTGTATCAAACAACGGCATTTTATCCGCAGAGTAACGGCTCGATCGAGCGTTCTCATCATGTATTAGCCGAATACTTAAAACAATATGTAAACGAGAATAATGATTGGGATAAATATTTGGACATGTGCATGTTTTCTTACAATACTAGCCAACACGAGGGGACTAAGTACACCCCCCACGAGTTAGTTTTCGGAAAACTCGCTCGCCTCCCATCCAATCATCAACACATCGAGGAACAACAAGATCCAACGTACAGCGAATATCTCGAACAGTTATACGATCGCATCCAACAGTTGCAAACCCTCGCGAGAGACAATTTAATTGCCGCGAAGGAACGCTCTAAGCGTTATTACGATCGGAAAATTAATCCCCAACATTTCCAAGTTGGAGACACAGTGTTAATGTTAAAAGAACCCATTAAGGGCAAATTCGGTGATCAATATTCGGAACCGTGCGAAATAATCGAAATATTATCGGGCGGTAATCTTAAAATTTTAATTAACGGGAGACCGCGCATAGTTCACGCTAATAAATTACGTGGTACGCACCTCTCACTCGAGTCTTAATCTTGGAACTCTCCTCTTGTTACAGGAAAATGTTTCGTCTCCTGTTACTATCGATCCTCGTCCATCAATCATCGGGACTACTCGGTTACGATTGTGCCGGGTCAAATTTGAATATTACGACTTTTTCATTAAACGACGTCGGTGAGTGCGATATAAACTTAAGTGAACCAGTGCCGGTACAAACTTATATACAGCTGCTTCAGCTATCCGACTTTTCGAACACTCAAGTGATACAGTGTCGTGTAGAAATAGACAGAACAATTTATTATTGCGGGATGCATTCCCACGTATCGATCGTTAATAACGGTCATCAAACTTACATACACGAACTCGATGAACGAGCGTGTCTCCGTCTTCAAGAGACGGGAATCGTACAGCTCAGTCCGGCTGGAATTATCGTCGGAATCCATAAAAACAGCACCACCAATCGTGGAATAACTCTCGGAGGAAGTATCAAAAACAACGGCGAATGCGTAGGAACGCAATACAGCGACTCGTTCGGAAATTGGGACAACGTCGTCATCCAGGCCAACGTCAAAATCATCATTACGAACTATCAAGCCGATATCAACCTCATCAACAACAAAATCATCCTCCGTTCCGGTACACAGTGCCCGCTCTCCGATGGCACTTGTTTCGACAGTGAAGGAAATTCAGCTTTTTGGAAAACCGAGCCAATAGACTCGTGTCAATTCAACCGTTACGACGTCCTATTCGAAGGACTCGCCACTAAATATCAAAACACAAACCTCACGGACAGGAGTCCGGATGTATACTCACTTACCACTCAGGAGACAACTTTCGCGTTAGCTGCAAAATCAGAAAAACATTTGTGCGGCTATACTCTCATCAGGACCGAGCATCCTAAATTATACATTCTCGAAACGCAGAAAGGAAAAACATTCGCATCTAGGAAACAAATATCGGTCAATAATTTAGACATATTCTCATACATGAATTCAAAATTTATTTACGTCGAAAAGCACATACGTACACAAATGCAAAATTTATATAAAGACGTTCTTATTCAACGGTGCAATTTAGAGCGCCAAGTTCTTCAAAATGCTCTCACGACGGCTGCAATCTTTCCCGAAAAATTTGCAAAAACAATAATGAAATCATACGGCTACATGGCAGTCGTTGCAGGCGAAGTCGTACACGTCATCAAGTGCACCCCAGTGGAATGCACCCTCCGCAGGACCGCGGAATGTTATACCGAACTACCAGTTACTTACCACAACCAGTCTCAATTCTTGTCACCAATATCAAAAATTCTGCTCAAGACGGGCACACAAACGGACTGCGATCCTCTCCTTCCAGCGCAGTACTTCATCGACGGGCATTGGTATCGTTTCAGCCCACAGGGCATACCCGTGCCGAATCCGCAACAATTATCGCCAATAACGACACCGACATGGAATTACAACCCAGTCGGAAATCTCGCTTCAAGTGGAATATATACCTTAGAGGAAATAAATCAATTAAGGGACAGAATAATGTTCCCGGTAGAAAAATCTGCCTTATTAAATACCATCGCTAGAGGATCAGCCGGATACGAGATACCGTCTGGATCCATTTCTTTCCATAATCTTCTCGATCAGAACAGCATCGATCATCTTGCCGAGAGCACTCTTCATAAAATGTGGCACGGACTAGAAAAGTTCGGCATCGTTAGTGCGGGTTTTTTCGCGATCGCGCTAATTTATTCAATAATTAAAGCCGTTATAGACATTCTTATTCACGGCTATACACTCCATTCGCTTTATGGATGGAGCTTCGCTTTAATCGGTTCAATTTGGAATTCGGTCACACATCTTCTCATTACTCGTAAAGTTAATAGAGAACAAAACCGACCCGAAAACGCTTATTCCGAACCTCAGGACATTCAACTAGCTACAGTAACACCAACCGAGCCAAAGCCGATACCACCAAGTAGACGCCTGTCGGGAGTTGACCCTCGACTTTTGGAGCGCCTTGCTGGCGGTTCTCAGCCATCTCATCGATAACTTCGAACTTATCGGGGGAGGTGTTACGTCCTCGGGTCTATTCCTTTATTATCCGCTAATTACATTCCTACCAATCAATATTCTCGTAATTAATCAATGTTAATAAATTACAGTTAATCAATTAAATAATAAAATAATTACCTATTATACTAAGGCGAAGGGATAACATCAAATAAGCATAAAAACGAAGAATTATAAAACTTTTTATTTAGCAACAATAGCGAAAAACGGGTAAAAACACATAAATAATTAATAACAATATGGTGAAAAGTCACTTTATTCAACCTAAAATCATTCTACATAGTCAATTTCATGCTAATACGTCCAGAAATGCTCAAAACAACATTTTGTTAAATAACTCAAAAAATAATTTCATAAAGTAAAATATTTTTCCAAAAACGTTATTTTCGAGGTCCCCCCTTCATTTTAAACTAATAAAAAAGCATCACTTTTTGGGACACCCTTTACACTTTTTCAAAAAACTTTTCTGATCATTTTTGTATACTCGACTTTTGGGACACCCGGTATATGAAAGTTCACATAATTGTTAGTTAACATACCAACTTTGAACAATATCCGTTGGTAACTTCTGCTTCGCCTTAGGGCTCGCTAAAAGAGAGAAAAATAATAATTATTATAATTTTGTTAAAGATGAAAAAGTATTTAAAAAGTATTAAAAGAAAGAAATCTTATAATTAATGTTAATAATAAAAGCGTATATACTTACTCCTGTTAAAATCCGAAGCGCCTACCTATTACCTGAAAAAAGGAAAAGAAATAATTAATTATATCATTGTTAACCTGCGAAAAGAAAAAGAATTGTTAAAAACTATTAATTTACCTAAAAGAGAACTTCTCTGGGTCCTTCTGACCCTAAGTCTGCATTTGGGGGTTCCATATTCCCCCGAAGTTGTTATCTCCAGACGTCTAGACCTATAATCATAAAATTAATATTCTGTCATTGGTTAAACTCTTCGACAATAGTGGGGAAGTCTAGTCGAGGGGAACATCATGACTTCCTTTGTTGTCTGGGAGTCTGGGCATCTCAAGCCGATCCAGACACCCCCACCATCTGGTCCAGACATCTCCTCCAGCGCCTGAGCCTATATAAGTCGGGGAGCTGGAGCTCTTTCTTCAGTTCTACATCGGTCTCTCCACGGAGCACATCAGTCATCGTCTACAAAATAATCAGTTCGCGTTCAAGACTCCGAAAACCGTTGAAATTATATTATTTTAATCAAGTTTATTCATATTATATTATATTCATTCAATCGAGTTCTACTACGGTCTCTCCACGGTGCACATCATACGTCATCTCTACAAATCAAATTCAGTACGCGTCAAGTCACCGAAAACCGTTTTTATTCTTTCATTATATTCAATTAATTCATTTTCAACCAAGTTTGTAACAATATACGGGAAATTCACAAAGTAACAAGTGTTCATTTAATACATCGACCCTACATAATACTACGCTAACTACGATACTCACCATACATAACCACGTTCACAAGCACTCATCTCGAAACTCTGCAACAATACGGAACAACATTAATTAATTAACAATACTGCACTACTGACTTATTTAATTCATTTATTTCATTTAATTCATTTATTCCATTTAATTCATTTACTTCATTAATTCCATTCATTTGATCAATTCATTTAATTCAGTTTATTCATTTAATTCATTTATTTCCATTTATTTTAATTAATTCATTTTATTGTTTCACTTCATTAAACTCAAATAATTCATTCATTTAATTCATTTTATTCTTTTTTCCATTTAACACATTTAATACAGTCGTTCATTTCACATAATTCATTTATTTTACCAAATTACATTCCATTAGAGTCATTTATTTCAATTAATAAATTTTATCTTTCATCTCGCTCACACCGCAATATCGTCCTAATAAACCCACCTTATTCCCGTCATCTTCTGTGCATTACACGCAGGCACGCTGGTGACCTCAGTACCTTCATCCTTCGCTATTTTCTGTGCCTACACGCAGGCACGCTAGTAGCATTCACCTCTCCCCTACGGCTGATCTTCTGTGCCTACACGCAGGCACGCTGGCAGTTTCCTTCCTTGTAGACCTGTAAGAATAAAGAGAAAAGATTTGATTAGATCAATTAAACTCAATTAAAATCAAATTCAATTCAAGTCATAAAATCATAAAAGGAACGACAAAATGGATAAACGAATAATAAAAATGAAATTTATTACTAGGGATGCATAAAGGCAACAACCCTACGCGTATCAACGCTACTCAAGTTAATAAGA
Organism: Campoplex capitator; assembly: GCA_037576405.1. Classification (NCBI taxonomy): domain Eukaryota; kingdom Metazoa; phylum Arthropoda; class Insecta; order Hymenoptera; family Ichneumonidae; genus Campoplex; species Campoplex capitator. Next base: position 19,212 of record JARBWI010000265.1, read on the forward strand.
AGGCTGCAAATCATCCAGACCCGTCTCCGAGCGGGCAGTCTTGTGAACCTGGTTGGGTATTACGTGAAGGTAATAAAAACTCCGCGGTAGTCATTATTAAATCTAATCAGAAATTTTTAGGTAAAGTTACGATCGTTCATCGGCAAAACGGACAAAAGTTTACCCGTACGGTGGGTACGCCCAAGTGCCAATTACAACCTCCCAAGAGTGAGGATAAAAACACAGTTTCCGCGGCAACGACAATTATCTTTGACCGCGATCCGGAAATAATTATATCATATTAAACGACCGTTCGAAACGTTTCACTATTAATCGAAAAGATTCACCCAAGTGGCAAAAACGCGTTTTCATTACCATTCGGACTTCAAGAGTACGAGCGCCACAACGTTGAAAGAAATCATCTTGTAGCATCAGTCACCAGGGTTCTTCACATCGGACGTCATCAGGGTTCTCATCTAGATCATCGGAGTCATCTTCTTCAGCCCTCAACGCTTCACCGCTCATCTGCAACATTAAAAGGGTAAGTTACTAATCATTTTATTATTTCAGGTTCCTTTCTTAATCCTACCCTAATCCCTACCAAAGACACCGCCGTAATTAACGCGCACACGATTCCTTATCCTTGAGGGGAAGATCTCGCCCCTCTCAACATAGGAATCACCATTATTCCTACACGTCGACAGCTCGTGTATCCTATAAACCCCATCCTATCCGAGCATTACACCCACGACGTAACACAATGTTTGACTTTTCGCTCATCACCGAACATTTTTCGCGAAGCAACGACGGTTTTCAAAATTTTCGAAACGAAATTTCATTGTATTTGGTGTAAATCAGTGGAGTCAATTTTTTCTCTCGTCAACATTTTTCATTTGAATCGACCGAAAAATAACTCGTCACGTATAAATTTTACATCGAAGTATGATTTTCGACTTTTGACCAGAAATGGAACTAGAAACAACGATTTTCCATGCATTGTCTGACTTTTCGCTCATCACCGAACATAATTCGTTAAGGAACGACGGTTTTCAAAATTTTCGAAACGAAATTTCATCGTAATTGGTTTAAATCTGTTGAATCAATTTTATCTCTCGTCAACATTTTCTGTTCAAATCGACCGAAAAGAGACTCGTCACGTATAATTTTTACATCGTAGTATGATTTTCGACTTTCGACCAGAAATTGAACAAGAAACAACGATTTTTCATGCAATGTTTGACTTTTCGCTCATCACCGAACATTTTTCGCGAAGCAACGACGGTTTTCAAAATTTTCGAAACGAAATTTCATCGTATTTGGTGTAAATCAGTGGAGTCAATTGTTTTTCTCGTCAACATTTTTCATTCGAATCGACCGAAAAATAACTCGTCACGTATAAATTTTACATCGAAGTACGATTTTCCACTTTTGACCAGAAATTGAACTAGAAACAACGATTTTTCATGCAATGTTTGACTTTTCGCTCATCACCGAACATATTTCGTTCAGGAACGACGTTTTTTAAAATTTTCGAAACGAAAATTGATCGTATTTGGTTCAAATCAGTGCAATCGAGTTTTTCTCTAGTCAACGTTTTTTGATCTAATCGACCAAGAAGAAACTCGTCATGTATAAATTTGACATCGAAGTATGATTTTAGACTTTTGACCAGAAATTAAACGAGAAACAACGATTTTTCATGCAATGTTTGACTTTTCGCTCATCACCGAATATTTTTCGCGAAGAGACGACGGTTTTCAAAATTTTCGAAAAGAAATTTCATCGTATTTGGCGTAAATCAGTGGAGTCAATTTTTTCTCTCGTCAACATTTTTCATTTGAATCGACCGAAAAATAACTCGTCACGTATAAACTTTACATCGAAGTATGATTTTCGACTTTTGACCAGAAATTGAACTAGAAACAACGATTTTCCATGCATTGTCTGACTTTTCGCTCATCACCGAAAATTTTTCGCGAAGAAACGACGGTTTTCAAAATTTTCGAAACGAAATTTCATCGTATTTGGTGTAAATCAGTGGAGTCAATTTTTTCTCTCGTCAACATTTTTCATTCGAATCGACCGAAAAATAACTCGTCACGTATAAATTTTACATCGAAGTATGATTTTCGACTTTTCACCAGAAATTAAACGAGAAACAACGATTTTTCATGCAATGTTTGACTTTTCGCTCATCACCGAACATTTTTCGCGAAGAAACGACGGTTTTCAAAATTTTCGAAAAGAAATTTCATCGTATTTGGTGTAAATCAGTGGAGTCAATTTTTTCTCTCGTCAACATTTTTCATTTAAATCGACCGAAAAATAACTCGTCACGTATAAATTTTACATCGAAGAATGATTTTCCACTTTTGACCAGAAATTGAACTAGAAACAACGATTTTTCATGCAATGTTTGACTTTTCGCTCATCACCGAACATTTTTCGCGAAGAAACGACGGTTTTCAAAATTTTCGAAAAGAAATTTCATCGTATTTGGTGTAAATCAGTGGAGTCAATTTTTTCTCTCGTCAACATTTTTCATTTAAATCGACCGAAAAATAACTCGTCACGTATAAATTTTACATCGAAGTATGATTTTCCACTTTTGACCAGAAATTGAACTAGAAACAACGATTTTTCATGCAATGTTTGACTTTTCGCTCATCACCGAACATTTTTCGCGAAGAAACGACGGTTTTCAAAATTTTCGAAACGAAATTTCATCGTATTTGGTGTAAATCAGTGCAATCCAGTTTTTCTCTCGTCAACGTTTTTCGTTCTAATCCACCGAAAAAAGACTCGTCACCTATAAATTTTACATCGAAGTATGATTTTCGACTTTTGACCAGAAATTAAACTAGAAACAATGATTTTTCATGCATTGTCCGACTCTTCGCTCATCACCGAACATTTTTCGTGAAAGAACGACGTTTTTCAAAATCTGCGAAACGAAATTTGATCGTATTTGGTTCACATCAGTGCGATCAAGTTTTTCTCTCGTCAACGATTTTCGTTTAAATCGACCGAAAAGAGACTCGGCACGTATAAGATTGACATCGTCGTATAATTTTTGACTCTTCACCAGAAATCAAACTAGAAACAATGATTTTTCATGCATTGCCTGACTGTTCGCTCATCACCAAACATTTTTCGTGAAAGAACGACGTTTTTCAAAATTTTCGAAAAGAAATTTCATCGTAATTGGTTTAAATCAGTTGAATCAATTTTATCTCTCGTCAACATTTTCCGTTCAAATCGACCGAAAAGAGACTCGTCACGTATAAATATTACATCGTAGTATGATTTTCGACTTTTGACCAGAAATTAAACGAGAAACAACGATTTTTCATGCAATGTTCGACTTTTCGCTCATCACCGAACATTTTTCGCGAAGAAACGACGGTTTTCAAAATTTTCGAAACGACATTTCATCGTATTTGGTGTAAATCAGTGGAGTCAATTTTTTCTCTCGTCAACATTTTTCATTCGAATCGACCGAAAAATAACTCGTCACGTATAAATTTTACATCGAAGTATGATTTTCGACTTTTCACCAGAAATTAAACGAGAAACAACGATTTTTCATGCAATGTTTGACTTTTCGCTCATCACCGAACATAATTCGTTAAGGAACGACGGTTTTCAAAATTTTCGAAACGAAATTTCATCGTATTTGGTGTAAATCAGTGGAGTCAATTTTTTCTCTCGTCAACATTTTTCATTCGAATCGACCGAAAAATAACTCGTCACGTATAAATTTTACATCGAAGTATGATTTTCGACTTTTCACCAGAAATTAAACGAGAAACAACGATTTTTCATGCAATGTTTGACTTTTCGCTCATCACCGAACATTTTTCGCGAAGAGACGACGGTTTTCAAAATTTTCGAAAAGAAATTTCATCGTATTTGGTGTAAATCAGTGGAGTCAATTTTTTCTCTCGTCAACATTTTTCATTTGAATCGACCGAAAAATAACTCGTCACGTATAAATTTTACATCGAAGTATGATTTTCGACTTTTGACCAGAAATGGAACTAGAAACAACGATTTTCCATGCATTGTCTGACTTTTCGCTCATCACCGAACATAATTCGTTAAGGAACGACGGTTTTCAAAATTTTCGAAACGAAATTTCATCGTAATTGGTTCAAATCAGTTGAATCAATTTTATCTCTCGTCAACATTTTCTGTTCAAATCGACCGAAAAGAGACTCGTCACGTATAAATTTTACATCGTAGTATGATTTTCGACTTTTGACCAGAAATTGAACAAGAAACAACGATTTTTCATGCAATGTTTGACTTTTCGCTCATCACCGAACATTTTTCGCGAAGCAACGACGGTTTTCAAAATTTTCGAAACGAAATTTCATCGTATTTGGTGTAAATCAGTGGAGTCAATTGTTTTTCTCTCGTCAACATTTTTCATTCGAATCGACCGAAAAATAACTCGTCACGTATAAATTTTACATCGAAGTATGATTTTCGACTTTTGACCAGAAATTGAACGAGAAACAACGATTTTTCATGCAATGTTTGACTTTTCGCTCATCACCGAACATTTTTCGCGAAGCAACGACGGTTTTCAAAATTTTCGAAACGAAATTCCATCGTATTTGGTGTAAATCAGTGGAGTCAATTTTTTCTCTCGTCAACATTTTTCATTTGAATCGACCGAAAAATAACTCGTCACGTATAAATTTTACATCGAAGTATGATTTTCGACTTTTGACCAGAAATTGAACTAGAAACAACGATTTTCCATGCATTGTCTGACTTTTCGCTCATCACCGAACATATTTCGTTCAGGAACGACGTTTTTCAAAATTTTCGAAAAGAAATTTCATCGTAATTGGTTTAAATCAGTTGAATCAATTTTATCTCTCGTCAACATTTTCCGTTCAAATCGACCGAAAAGAGACTCGTCACGTATAAATTTTACATCGTAGTATGATTTCGACTTTTGACCAGAAATTGAACTAGAAACAACGATTTTCCATGCATTGTCTGACTTTTCGCTCATCACCGAACATATTTCGTTCAGGAACGACGTTTTTCAAAATTTTCGAAACGAAAATTGATCGTATTTGGTTCAAATCAGTGCAATCAAGTTTTTCTCTAGTCAACGTTTTTTGATCTAATCGACCAAGAAGAAACTCGTCATGTATAAATTTTACATCGAAGTATGATTTTCGACTTTTGACCAGAAATTGAACGAGAAACAACGATTTTTCATGCAATGTTTGACTTTTCGCTCATCACCGAACATTTTTCGCGAGGAACGACGGTTTTCAAAATTTTCGAAACGAAATTTCATCGTATTTGGTGTAAATCAGTGGAGTCAATTTTTTCTCTCGTCAACATTTTTCATTCGAATCGACCGAAAAATAACTCGTCACGTATAAATTTTACATCGAAGTATGATTTTCGACTTTTCACCAGAAATTAAACGAGAAACAACGATTTTTCATGCAATGTTTGACTTTTCGCTCATCACCGAACATTTTTCGCGAAGAGACGACGGTTTTCAAAATTTTCGAAAAGAAATTTCATCGTATTTGGTGTAAATCAGTGGAGTCAATTTTTTCTCTCGTCAACATTTTTCATTTGAATCGACCGAAAAATAACTCGTCACGTATAAATTTTACATCGAAGTATGACTTTCGACTTTTGACCAGAAATGGAACTAGAAACAACGATTTTCCATGCATTGTCTGACTTTTCGCTCATCACCGAACATTTTTCGTTAAGGAACGACGGTTTTCAAAATTTTCGAAACGAAATTTCATCGTAATTGGTTTAAATCAGTTGAATCAATTTTATCTCCCGTCAACATTTTCCGTTCAAATCGACCGAAAAGAGACTCGTCACGTATAAATTTTACATCGTAGTATGATTTTCGACTTTTGACCAGAAATTAAACGAGAAACAACGATTTTTCATGCAATGTTTGACTTTTCGCTCATCACCGAACATTTTTCGCGAAGAAACGACGGTTTTCAAAATTTTCGAAACGAAATTTCATCGTATTTGGTGTAAATCAGTGGAGTCAATTTTTTCTCTCGTCAACATTTTTCATTCGAATCGACCGAAAAATAACTCGTCACGTATAAATTTTACATCGAAGTATGATTTTCGACTTTTCACCAGAAATTGAACGAGAAACAACGATTTTTCATGCAATGTTTGACTTTTCGCTCATCACCGAACATAATTCGTTAAGGAACGACGGTTTTCAAAATTTTCGAAACGAAATTTCATCGTATTTGTTGTAAATCAGTGGAGTCAATTTTTTCTCTCGTCAATTTTTTTCTCTCGTCATTTTTCATTTGAATCGACCGAAAAATAACTCGTCACGTATAAATTTTACATCGAAGTATGATTTTCGACTTTTGACCAGAAATTGAACTAGAAACAACGATTTTCCATGCATTGTCTGACTTTTCGCTCATCACCGAACATATTTCGTTCAGGAACGACGTTTTTCAAAATTTTCGAAACGAAAATTGATCGTATTTGGTTCAAATCAGTGCAATCGAGTTTTTCTCTAGTCAACGTTTTTTGATCTAATCGACCAAGAAGAAACTCGTCATGTATAAATTTTACATCGAAGTATGATTTTCGACTTTTCACCAGAAATTAAACGAGAAACAACGATTTTTCATGCAATGTTTGACTTTTCGCTCATCACCGAACATTTTTCGCGAGGAACGACGGTTTTCAAAATTTTCGAAACGAAATTTCATCGTATTTGGTGTAAATCAGTGGAGTCAATTTTTTCTCTCGTCAACATTTTTCATTCGAATCGACCGAAAAATAACTCGTCACGTATAAATTTTACATCGAAGTATGATTTTCGACTTTTCACCAGAAATTAAACGAGAAACAACGATTTTTCATGCAATGTTTGACTTTTCGCTCATCACCGAACATTTTTCGCGAAGAACGACGGTTTTCAAAATTTTCGAAAAGAAATTTCATCGTATTTGGTGTAAATCAGTGGAGTCAATTTTTTCTCTCGTCAACATTTTTCATTTGAATCGACCGAAAAATAACTCGTCACGTATAAATTTTACATCGAAGTATGATTTTCGACTTTTGACCAGAAATTGAACGAGAAACAACGATTTTTCATGCAATGTTTGACTTTTCGCTCATCACCGAACATTTTTCGCGAAGAAACGACGGTTTTCAAAATTTTCGAAACGAAATTTCATCGTATTTGGTGTAAATCAGTGGAGTCAATTTTTTCTCTCGTCAACATTTTTCATTCGAATCGACCGAAAAATAACTCGTCACGTATAAATTTTACATCGAAGTATGATTTTCGACTTTTCACCAGAAATTAAACGAGAAACAACGATTTTTCATGCAATGTTTGACTTTTCGCTCATCACCGAACATTTTTCGCGAAGAGACGACGGTTTTCAAAATTTTCGAAAAGAAATTTCATCGTATTTGGTGTAAATCAGTGGAGTCAATTTTTTTCTCGTCAACATTTTTCATTCGAATCGACCGAAAAATAACTCGTCACGTATAAATTTTACATCGAAGTATGATTTTCGACTTTTGACCAGAAATTGAACTAGAAACAACGATTTTTCATGCAATGTTTGACTTTTCGCTCATCACCGAACATATTTCGTTAAGGAACGACGTTTTTCAAAATTTTCGAAACGAAATTTGATCGTATTTGGTTCAAATCAGTGCAATCAAGTTTTTCTCTAGTCAACGTTTTTTGATCTAATCGACCAAGAAGAAACTCGTCATGTATAAATTTTACATCGAAGTATGATTTTCGACTTTTGACCAGAAATTAAACGAGAAACAACGATTTTTCATGCAATGTTTGACTTTTCGCTCATCACCGAACATTTTTCGCGAAGAAACGACGGTTTTCAAAATTTTCGAAACGAAATTTCATCGTATTTGGTGTAAATCAGTGGAGTCAATTTTTTCTCTCGTCAACATTTTTCATTCGAATCGACCGAAAAATAACTCGTCACGTATAAATTTTACATCGAAGTATGATTTTCGACTTTTGACCAGAAATTGAACTAGAAACAACGATTTTTCATGCAATGTTTGACTTTTCGCTCATCACCGAACATTTTTCGCGAAGAAACGACGGTTTTCAAAATTTTCGAAACGAAATTTCATCGTATTTGGTGTAAATCAGTGGAGTCAATTTTTTCTCTCGTCAACATTTTTCATTCGAATCGACCGAAAAATAACTCGTCACGTATAAATTTTACATCGAAGTATGATTTTCGACTTTTCACCAGAAATTAAACGAGAAACAACGATTTTTCATGCAATGTTTGACTTTTCGCTCATCACCGAACATTTTTCGCGAAGAAACGACGGTTTTCAAAATTTTCGAAACGAAATTTCATCGTATTTGGTGTAAATCAGTGGAGTCAATTTTTTCTCTCGTCAACATTTTTCATTTAAATCGACCGAAAAATAACTCGTCACGTATAAATTTTACATCGAAGTATGATTTTCGACTTTTGACCAGAAATTGAACGAGAAACAACGATTTTTCATGCAATGTTTGACTTTTCGCTCATCACCGAACATTTTTCGCGAAGAAACGACGGTTTTCAAAATTTTCGAAACGAAATTTCATCGTATTTGGTGTAAATCAGTGGAGTCAATTTTTTCTCTCGTCAACATTTTTCATTCGAATCGACCGAAAAATAACTCGTCACGTATAAATTTTACATCGAAGTATGATTTTCGACTTTTGACCAGAAATTGAACGAGAAACAACGATTTTTCATGCAATGTTTGACTTTTCGCTCATCACCGAACATTTTTCGCGAAGAAACGACGGTTTTCAAAATTTTCGAAACGAAATTTCATCGTATTTGGTGTAAATCAGTGCAATCAATTTTTTCTCTCGTCAACATTTTTCGTTCGAATCGACCGAAAAAAACTCGTCACGTATAAATTTTACATCGAAGTATGATTTTCGACTTTTGACCAGAAATTGAACTAGAAACAACGATTTTTCATGCAATGTTTGACTTTTCGCTCATCACCGAACATTTTTCGCGAAGAGAACGACGGTTTTCAAAATTTTCGAAACGAAATTTCATCGTATTTGGTTAAATCAGTGAGATCAAGTTTTTCTCTCGTCAACATTTTTCATTCGAATCGACCGAAAAAGACTCGTCACGTATAAATTTTACATCGAAGTATGATTTTCGACTTTTCACCAGAAATTGAACGAGAAACAACGATTTTTCATGCAATGTTTGACTTTTCGCTCATCACCGAACATTTTTCGCGAAGAAACGACGGTTTTCAAAATTTTCGAAACGAAATTTCATCGTATTTGGTGTAAATCAGTGGAGTCAATTTTTTCTCTCGTCAACATTTTTCATTCGAATCGACCGAAAAATAACTCGTCACGTATAAATTTTACATCGAAGTATGATTTTCGACTTTTGACCAGAAATTGAACGAGAAACAACGATTTTTCATGCAATGTTTGACTTTTCGCTCATCACCGAACATTTT
>JARBWI010000266.1:0-24684 GCA_037576405.1 Campoplex capitator
TTTGAAAACCGTCGTTTCTTCGCGAAAAATGTTCGGTGATGAGCGAAAAGTCAAACATTGCATGAAAAATCGTTGTTTCTCGTTTAATTTCTGGTCAAAAGTCGAAAATCATACTTCGATGTAAAATTTATACATGACGAGTAATTTTTCGGTCGATTCGAATCAAAAAACGTTGACGAGAGAAAAACTTGACTCCACTGATTCGACACCAAATACGATGAAATTTCGTTTCGAAATATTTGGAAAACGTCGTTTCTTCGCGAAAAATGTTCGGTGATGAGCGAAAAGTCAAACATTGCATGAAAAATCGTTGTTTCTCGTTCAATTTCTGGTCAAAAGTCGAAAATCATACTTCGATGTAAAATTTATACGTGACGAGTTATTTTTCGGTCGATTCGAACAAAAAATGTTGACTAGAGAAAAACTTGATTGCACTGATTTGAACCAAATACGATGAAATTTCGTTTCGAAAATTTTGAAAACCGTCGTTTCTTCGCGAAAAATGTTCGGTGATGAGCGAAAAGTCAAACATTGCATGAAAAATCGTTGTTTCTAGTTCAATTTCTGGTCAAAAGTCGAAAATCATACTTCGATGTAAAATTTATACGTGACGAGTTATTTTTCGGTCGATTCGAATGAAAAATGTTGACGAGAGAAAAAATTGACTCCACTGATTTACACCAAATACGATGAAATTTCGTTTCGAAAATTTTGAAAACCGTCGTTTCTTCGCGAAAAATGTTCGGTGACGAGCGAAAAGTCAAACATTGCATGAAAAATCGTTGTTTCTCGTTCAATTTCTGGTGAAAAGTCGAAAATCATACTACGATGTAAAATTTATACGTGACGAGTCTTTTATCGGTCGATTCAAACGAAAATCGTTGACTAGAGAAAAACTGGATTGCACTGATTTGAACCAAATACGATCAAATTTCGTTTCGAAAATTTTGAAAACCGTCGTTTCTTCGCGAAAAATGTTCGGTGATGAGCGAAAAGTCAAAATTGCATGAAAAATCGTTGTTTCTAGTTCAATTTCTGGTCAAAAGTCGAAAATCATACTTCGATGTAAAATTTATACGTGACGAGTTATTTTTCGGTCGATTCGAATGAAAAATGTTGACGAGAGAAAAAATTGACTCCACTGATTTACACCAAATACGATGAAATTTCGTTTCGAAAATTTTGAAAACCGTCGTTTCTTCGCGAAAAATGTTCGGTGATGAGCGAAAAGTCAAACATTGCATGAAAAATCGTTGTTTCTCGTTTAATTTCTGGTCAAAAGTCGAAAATCATACTTCGATGTAAAATTTATACGTGACGAGTTATTTTTCGGTCGATTCGAATAAAAAATGTTGACGAGAGAAAAAATTGACTCCACTGATTTACACCAAATACGATGAAATTTCGTTTCGAAAATTTTGAAAACCGTCGTTTCTTCGCGAAAAATGTTCGGTGATGAGCGAAAAGTCAAACATTGCATGAAAAATCGTTGTTTCTCGTTTAATTTCTGGTCAAAAGTCGAAAATCATACTTCGATGTAAAATTTATACGTGACGAGTTATTTTTCGGTCGATTCGAATGAAAAATGTTGACGAGAGAAAAAATTGACTCCACTGATTTACACCAAATACGATGAAATTTCGTTTCGAAAATTTTGAAAACCGTCGTTTCTTCGCGAAAAATGTTCGGTGATGAGCGAAAAGTCAAACATTGCATGAAAAATCGTTGTTTCTCGTTCAATTTCTGGTCAAAAGTCGAAAATCATACTTCGATGTAAAATTTATACGTGACGAGTTATTTTTCGGTCGATTCGAATGAAAAATGTTGACGAGAGAAAAAATTTACTCCACTGATCACACCAAATACGATAAAATTTCGTTTCGAAAATTTTGAAAACCGTCGTTTCTTCGCGAAAAATGTTCGGTGATGAGCGAAAAGTCAAACATTGCATGAAAAATCGTTGTTTCTCGTTCAATTTCTGGTCAAAAGTCGAAAATCATACTTCGATGTAAAATTTATACGTGACGAGTTATTTTTCGGTCGATTCGAATGAAAAATGTTGACGAGAGAAAAAATTGACTGCACTGATTTACACCAAATACGATGAAATTTCGTTTCGAAAATTTTGAAAACCGTCGTTTCTTCGCGAAAAATGTTCGGTGATGAGCGAAAAGTCAAACATTGCATGAAAAATCGTTGTTTCTCGTTTAATTTCTGGTCAAAAGTCGAAAATCATACTTCGATGTAAAATTTATACGTGACGAGTTATTTTTCGGTCGATTCGAATGAAAAACGTTGACTAGAGAAAAACTTGATTGCACTGATTCGAACCAAATACGATGAAATTTCGTTTCGAAAATTTTGAAAACCGTCGTTTCTTCGCGAAAAATGTTCGGTGATGAGCGAAAAGTCAGACAATGCATGGAAAATCGTTGTTTCTCGTTCAATTTCTGGTGAAAAGTCGAAAATCATACTTCGATGTAAAATTTATACGTGACGAGTCTTCGAATTTTCGGTGACTCTACTGATTTGAACGAAAAATGTTGACGAGAGAAAAAATTGATTGCACTGAACCAAATACGATCAAATTTCGTTTCGAAAATTTTGAAAACCGTCGTTCTTTCGCGAAAAATGTTCGGTGATGAGCGAAAAGTCAAACATTGCATGAAAAATCGTTGTTTCTCGTTCAATTTCTGGTCAAAAGTCGAAAATCATACTTCGATGTAAAATTTATACATGACGAGTTTCTTCTTCGGTCGATTAGATCAAAAAACGTTGACTAGAGAAAAACTTGATTGCACTGATTTGAAATCAAATACGATGAAATTTCGTTTCGAAAATTTTGAAAAACGTCGTTCCTTAACGAAAAATGTTCGGTGATGAGCGAAAAGTCAGACAATGCATGGAAAATCGTTGTTTCCCGTTCAATTTCTGGTCAAAAGTCGAAAATCATACTACGATGTAAAATTTATACGTGACGAGTTATTTTTCGGTCGATTCGAATGAAAAATGTTGACGAGAGAAAAAATTGACTCCACTGATTCACACCAAATACGATGAAATTTCGTTTCGAAAATTTTGAAAACCGTCGTTTCTTCGCGAAAAATGTTCGGTGACGAGCGAAAAGTCAAACATTGCATGAAAAATCGTTGTTTCTCGTTCAATTTCTGGTCAAAAGTCGAAAATCATACTTCGATGTAAAATTTATACATGACGAGTTTCTTCTTGGTCGATTAGATCAAAAAACGTTGACTAGAGAAAAACTTGATTGCACTGATTTGAACCAAATACGATCAATTTTCGTTTCGAAAATTTTGAAAAACGTCGTTCCTTAACGAAAAATGTTCGGTGATGAGCGAAAAGTCAAACATTGCATGAAAAATCGTTGTTTCCCGTTCAATTTCTGGTCAAAAGTCGAAAATCATACTACGATGTAAAATTTATACGTGACGAGTTATTTTTCGGTCGATTCGAATGAAAAATGTTGACGAGAGAAAAAATTGACTCTACTGATTTACACCAAATACGATGAAATTTCGTTTCGAAAATTTTGAAAACCGTCGTTTCTTCGCGAAAAATGTTCGGTGACGAGCGAAAAGTCAAACATTGCATGAAAAATCGTTGTTTCTCGTTCAATTTCTGGTGAAAAGTCGAAAATCATACTACGATGTAAAATTTATACGTGACGAGTCTTTTATCGGTCGATTCAAACGAAAATCGTTGACTAGAGAAAAACTGGATTGCACTGATTTGAACCAAATACGATCAAATTTCGTTTCGAAAATTTTGAAAACCGTCGTTTCTTCGCGAAAAATGTTCGGTGATGAGCGAAAAGTCAAACATTGCATGAAAAATCGTTGTTTCTCGTTCAATTTCTGGTCAAAAGTCGAAAATCATACTTCGATGTAAAATTTATACGTGACGAGTTATTTTTCGGTCGATTCGAATGAAAAATGTTGACGAGAGAAAAAATTGACTCCACTGATTTACACCAAATACGATGAAATTTCGTTTCGAAAATTTTGAAAACCGTCGTTTCTTCGCGAAAAATGTTCGGTGATGAGCGAAAAGTCAAACATTGCATGAAAAATCGTTGTTTCTCGTTTAATTTCTGGTCAAAAGTCGAAAATCATACTTCGATGTAAAATTTATACGTGACGAGTTATTTTTCGGTCGATTCGAATGAAAAATGTTGACAAGAGAAAAAATTTACTCCACTGATTCACACCAAATACGATGAAATTTCGTTTCGAAAATTTTGAAAACCGTCGTTTCTTCGCGAAAAATGTTCGGTGATGAGCGAAAAGTCAAACATTGCATGAAAAATCGTTGTTTCTCGTTCAATTTCTGGTCAAAAGTCGAAAATCATACTACGATGTAAAATTTATACGTGACGAGTCTTTTTTCGGTCGATTCAACGAAAAACCGTTGACTAGAGAAAAACTTGATTGCACTGATTTGAACCAAATACGATGAAATTTCGTTTCGAAAATTTTGAAAACCGTCGTTTCTTCGCGAAAAATGTTCGGTGATGAGCGAAAAGTCAAATATTGCATGAAAAATCGTTGTTTCTCGTTCAATTTCTGGTGAAAAGTCGAAAATCATACTACGATGTAAAATTTATACGTGACGAGTTATTTTTCGGTCGATTCGAATGAAAAATGTTGACGAGAGAATAAATTGACTCCACTGATTTACACCAAATACGATGAAATTTCGTTTCGAAAATTTTGAAAACCGTCGTTTCTTCGCGAAAAATGTTCGGTGATGAGCGAAAAGTCAAACATTGCATGAAAAATCGTTGTTTCTCGTTTAATTTCTGGTCAAAAGTCGAAAATCATACTTCGATGTAAAATTTATACGTGACGAGTTATTTTTCGGTCGATTCGAATGAAAAATGTTGACGAGAGAAAAAATTGACTCCACTGATTTACACCAAATACGATGAAATTTCGTTTCGAAAATTTTGAAAAACGTCGTTCTTTCACGAAAATGTTTGGTGATGAGCGAAGAGTCAGGCGATGCATGAAAAATCATTGTTTCTAGTTTAATTTCTGGTCAAAAGTCGAAAATCATACTTCGATGTAAAATTTATACGTGACGAGTCCCTTTTCGGTCGATTCGAACAAAAAATGTTGACGAGAGAAAAAATTGATTCCACTGATTTGAACCAAATACGATCAAATTTCGTTTCGAAAATTTTGAAAAACGTCGTTCCTTCGCGAAAAATGTTCGGTGATGAGCGAAAAGTCAAACATTGCATGAAAAATCGTTGTTTCTCGTTTAATTTCTGGTCAAAAGTCGAAAATCATACTTCGATGTAAAATTTATACGTGACGAGTTATTTTTCGGTCGATTCGAATGAAAAATGTTGACAAGAGAAAAAATTGACTCTACTGATTTACACGAAAAACGATGAAATTTCGTTTCGAAAATTTTGAAAACCGTCGTTTCTTCGCGAAAAATGTTCGGTGACGAGCGAAAAGTCAAACATTGCATGAAAAATCGTTGTTTCTCGTTCAATTTCTGGTGAAAAGTCGAAAATCATACTTCGATGTAAAATTTATACGTGACGAGTTATTTTTCGGTCGATTCGAATAAAAAATGTTGACGAGAGAAAAAATTGACTCCACTGATTTACACCAAATACGATGAAATTTCGTTTCGAAAATTTTGAAAACCGTCGTTTCTTCGCGAAAAATGTTCGGTGATGAGCGAAAAGTCAAACATTGTGTTACGTCGTGGGTGTAATGCTCGGATAGGATGGGGTTTATAGGGTACACGAGCTGTCGACGTGTAGGAATAATGGTGATTCCTATGTTGAGAGGGGCGAGATCTTCCCCTCAAGGATAAGGAATCGTGTGCGCGTTAATTACGGCGGTGTCTTTGGTAGGGATTAGGGTAGGATTAGGAAAGGAACCTGAAAATATAAAAAAGATTAGTAACTTACCCTTTTGATGTTGCAGATGAGCGGTGAAGCGTTGAGGGCTGAAGAAGATGACTCCGATGATCTAGATGAGAACTCCGATGACGACCGATGTGAAGAACCCTGATGACTGATGTTAGAGGATGATTTCTGTCAACGTTGTGGCGCTGGTACTCTTGAAGTCCGAATGGTAATAAAAACGCGTTTTTGCCACTTTCGAACGGTCGTTTAATATGATATAATTATTTCCGGATCGCGGTCAAAGATAATTGTCGTTGCCGCGGAAACTGTGTTTTTATCCTCACTCTTGGGAGGTTGTAATTGGCACTTAGGAATAGCCAACGTACGGGTCCACTTTCGTCCGTTTTTCTTATGAACGATAATAACTTTACTCGAAAATTCCCGGTTTGATAGAATAGTGACCGCTACGGGTCTTTCGTTGCCATCACCGAGTACACAACTAAGTTCACAGGACTGCTCGTATGTGAGAGGTTCCGGATGATTTATAATCCTCTCGATAACTCGCGTAGAATTGACGCGTTTAAGGACGTTGCGTCTAAACATTGCTATTAATAAATTTCATTTTTATTATTCGTTTATCCATTTTGTCGTTCTTTTTATAATTTTATGACTGGAATTGAGTTTAACTTTAATTGAATTTAATTGATCTAATCAAACCTTTTCTCTTTATTCTTACAGGTCTACAAGGAAGGAAACTGCCAGCGTGCCTGCGTGTAGGCACAGAAGATCAGCCGTAAGGGAGAGGTGAATGCCACTAGCGTGCCTGCGTGTAGGCACAGAAAATAGCGAGGGTGTGAAAGGTAAGTATGTATAAGTAGGGTGAGTTGAGATGAGATTAGATCTTTTATAATTGACTTTAATTTCGCTCTTTTTATTCTTATAGGTTTACAGGGAAGGAGACTGCCAGCGTGCCTGCGTGTAGGCACAGAAGATCAGCCGTGGAAAAAAGGTGAATGCTACTAGCGTGCCTGCGTGTAGGCACAGAAAATAGCGAAGGATGAAGGTACTGAGATCACCAGCGTGCCTGCGTGTAGGCACAGAAGATGACGGGAATAAGGTGGGTTTATTAGGACGATATTGCGGTATGAGCGAGATGAAAGAAAAAGTTAATTAATTGAAATAAATGACTCTAATGGAATGTTTTAGCAAAAAATAAATATGTGAATTATGTGAAATGAACGACTGTATTAAATGTTTTAAATGGAAAAAAGAATAAAATGAATTAAATGAATGAATTATTTGAATTTAATGGAATGAAACAATAAAATGAATTAATTAAAATAAATGGAATAAATGAATTAAATGAATAAACTGAATTAAAGGAATTGATCAAATGAATGGAATTAATGAATTAAATGAATTAAATGAAAATAAATGAATTAAATGAAATAAATGGATTAAATAAGTCAGTAGTGCAGTATTGTTAATTAATGTTGTTCCGTATTGTTGCAGAGTTTCGAGATGAGTGCTTGTGAACGTGATTATGTATGGTGAGTATCGTAGTTAGCGTAGAATTATGTAGGGTCGATGTATTAAATGAACACTTGTTACTTTGTGGATTTTCCGTATATTGTTACAAACTTTTTAGATGAAATGAATTAACTGAATATAATAAAAGAATAAAAACGGTTTTCGGTGACTTGACGCGTACTGAATTTGATTTGTAGAGAAGACGTATGATGTGCACCGTGGAGAGACCGTAGTAGAACTGAAGAAAGAGCTCCAGCTCCCCGACTTATATAGGCTCAGGCGCTGGAGGAGATGTCTGGACCAGATGGTGGGGGTGTCTGGATCGGCTTGAGATGCCCAGACTCCCAGACAACAAAGGAAGTCATGATGTTCCCCTCGACTAGACTTCCCCACTATTGTCGAAGAGTTTAACCAATGACAGAATATTAATTTTATGATTATAGGTCTAGACGTCTGGAGATAACAACTTCGGGGGAATATGGAACCCCCAAATGCAGACTTAGGGTCAGAAGGACCCAGAGAAGTTCTCTTTTAGGTAAATTAATAGTTTTTAACAATTCTTTTTCTTTTCGCAGGTTAACAATGATATAATTAATTATTTCTTTTCCTTTTTTCAGGTAATAGGTAGGCGCTTCGGATTTTAACAGGAGTAAGTATATACGCTTTTATTATTAACATTAATTATAAGATTTCTTTCTTTTAATACTTTTTAAATACTTTTTCATCTTTAACAAAATTATAATAATTATTATTTTTCTCTCTTTTAGCGAGCCCTAAGGCGAAGCAGAAGTTACCAACGGATATTGTTCAAAGTTGGTATGTTAACTAACAATTATGTGAACTTTCATATACCGGGTGTCCCAAAAGTCGAGTATACAAAAATGATCAGAAAAGTTTTTTGAAAAAAGTGTAAAGGGTGTCCCAAAAAGTGATACTTTTTTATTAGTTTAAAATGAAGGGGGGACCTCGAAAATAACGTTTTTGGAAAAATATTTTACTTTATGAAATTATTTTTTGAGTTATTTAACAAAATGTTGTTTTGAGCATTTCTGGACGTATTAGCATGAAATTGACTATGTAGAATGATTTTAGGTTGAATAAAGTGACTTTTCACCATATTGTTATTAATTATTTATGTGTTTTTACCCGTTTTTCGCTATTGTTGCTGAATAAAAAGATCTATAATTTCTCGTTTTTATGATTATTTGATGTTATCCCTTCGCCTTAGTGTAATATGTAAGTATTTTATTATTTAAATGATTAATTGTAATTTATTAACATTGATTAATTACGAGAATATTGATTGGTAGGAATGTAATTAGCGGATAATAAAGGAATAGACCCGAGGACGTAACACCTCCCCCGATAAGTTCGAAGTTATCGATGAGATGGCTGAGAACCGCCAGCAAGGCGCTCCAAAAGTCGAGGGTCAACTCCCGACAGGCGTCTACTTGGTGGTATCGGCTTTGGCTCGGTCAGTGTTACTGTAGCTAGTTGAATGTCCTGAGGTTCGGAATAAACGTTTTCGGGTCGGTTTTGTTCTCTATTAACTTTACGAGTAATGAGAAGATGTGTGACCGAATTCCAAATTGAACCGATTAAAGCGAAGCTCCATCCATAAAGCGAATGGAGTGTATAGCCGTGAATAAGAATGTCTATAACGGCTTTAATTATTGAATAAATTAGCGCGATCGCGAAAAAACCCGCACTAACGATGCCGAACTTTTCTAGTCCGTGCCACATTTTATGAAGAGTGCTCTCGGCAAGATGATCGATGCTGTTCTGATCGAGAAGGTTATGGAAGGAAATGGATCCAGACGGTATCTCGTATCCGGCTGATCCTCTAGCGATGGTATTTAATAAGGCAGATTTTTCTACCGGGAACATTATTCTGTCCCTTAATTGATTTATTTCCTCTAAGGTATATATTCCACTTGAAGCGAGGTTTCCGACTGGGTTGTAATTCCACGTCGGTGTAGTTATTGGCGATAATTGTTGTGGATTCGGCACGGGTATGCCCTGTGGGCTGAAACGATACCAATGCCCGTCGATGAAGTACTGCGCTGGAAGGAGAGGATCGCAGTCCGTTTGTGTGCCCGTCTTGAGCAGAATTTTCGATATTGGCGACAAGAATTGAGACTGGTTGTGGTAAGTAACTGGTAGTTCGGTATAACATTCCGCGGTCCTGCGGAGGGTGCATTCCACTGGGGTGCACTTGATGACGTGTACGACTTCGCCTGCAACGACTGCCATGTAGCCGTATGATTTCATTATTGTTTTTGCAAATTTTTCGGGAAAGATTGCAGCCGTCGTGAGAGCATTTTGAAGAACTTGGCGCTCTAAATTGCACCGTTGAATAAGAACGTCTTTATATAAATTTTGCATTTGTGTACGTATGTGCTTTTCGACGTAAATAAATTTTGAATTCATGTATGAGAATATGTCTAAATTATTGACCGATATTTGTTTCCTAGATGCGAATGTTTTTCCTTTCTGCGTTTCGAGAATGTATAATTTAGGATGCTCGGTCCTGATGAGAGTATAGCCGCACAAATGTTTTTCTGATTTTGCAGCTAACGCGAAAGTTGTCTCCTGAGTGGTAAGTGAGTATACATCCGGACTCCTGTCCGTGAGGTTTGTGTTTTGATATTTAGTGGCGAGTCCTTCGAATAGGACGTCGTAACGGTTGAATTGGCACGAGTCTATTGGCTCGGTTTTCCAGAAAGCTGAATTTCCTTCACTGTCGAAACAAGTGCCATCGGAGAGCGGGCACTGTGTACCGGAACGGAGGATGATTTTATTGTTGATGAGGTTGATGTCGGCTTGATAGTTCGTAATGATGATTTTGACGTTGGCCTGGATGACGACGTTGTCCCAGTTTCCGAACGAGTCGCTGTATTGCGTTCCTACGCATTCGCCGTTGTTTTTGATACTTCCTCCGAGAGTTATTCCACGATTGGTGGTGCTGTTTTTATGGATTCCGACGATTATTCCAGCCGGACTGAGCTGTACGATTCCCGTCTCTTGAAGACGGAGACACGCTCGTTCATCGAGTTCGTGTATATAGGTTTGATGACCGTTGTTAACGATCGATACGTGGGAATGCATCCCGCAATAATAAATTGTTCTGTCTATTTCTACACGACACTGTATCACTTGAGTGTTCGAAAAGTCGGATAGCTGAAGCAGCTGTATATAAGTTTGTACCGGCACTGGTTCACTTAAGTTTATATCGCACTCACCGACGTCGTTTAATGAAAAAGTCGTAATATTCAAATTTGACCCGGCACAATCGTAACCGAGTAGTCCCGATGATTGATGGACGAAGATCGATAGTAACAGGAGACGAAACATTTTCCTGTAACAAGAGGAGAGTTCCAAGATTAAGACTCGAGTGAGAGGTGCGTACCACGTAATTTATTAGCGTGAACTATGCGCGGTCTCCCGTTAATTAAAATTTTAAGATTACCGCCCGATAATATTTCGATTATTTCGCACGGTTCCGAATATTGATCACCGAATTTGCCCTTAATGGGTTCTTTTAACATTAACACTGTGTCTCCAACTTGGAAATGTTGGGGATTAATTTTCCGATCGTAATAACGCTTAGAGCGTTCCTTCGCGGCAATTAAATTGTCTCTCGCGAGGGTTTGCAACTGTTGGATGCGATCGTATAACTGTTCGAGATATTCGCTGTACGTTGGATCTTGTTGTTCCTCGATGTGTTGATGATTGGATGGGAGGCGAGCGAGTTTTCCGAAAACTAACTCGTGGGGGGTGTACTTAGTCCCCTCGTGTTGGCTAGTATTGTAAGAAAACATGCACATGTCCAAATATTTATCCCAATCATTATTCTCGTTTACATATTGTTTTAAGTATTCGGCTAATACATGATGAGAACGCTCGATCGAGCCGTTACTCTGCGGATAAAATGCCGTAGTTTGATACAATTTAATAATATATTTTTTAGCGATGGCTTTGACCAGACTTGATATAAAGTTTTGACCTTGGTCCGTGAGAATGGCTTTTGGCGCGCCATATCGAGATATAAAATTATTAATAAACGCATCTGCGATGTCGATTGAAGTTGTTTTTGGTAACGGAACAGCCACTGAATATTTGGTCAATAAGTCCTGAATGGTAAGTATGTATCGATTGTCTTTTCTTGTGACTGGAAGAGGACCTACGATGTCCATTGAAATTTTATCGAATGCCGACCCAGGAGTGTCGGTTAAGATCATTGGCTGTTTCGTTTTTACTCTAACGAGTTTTTTGATTTGGCAATTTCTACATCTTTGAATATATTCTTGAATTTGGGTTTTCATGTTTTCCCAATAAAAATTTTCTCGAATTCTTTTGTATGTTTTATTTACACCTTTATGACCACCTATGGTCGAACAATGTTTTTCGCTGATTATTTCGATGCGCTCTTCTTCCGAAGGAAATCTTATTAACTGTTTACAGATAGTGATAGTCAGCATTTGGTCTTTTAATGAATCTATTAATCGAGTTTTGACATCAGGCCACGGAACACCTCCAATGGACTCTGATTTTGCGATAGAAAATGAGGTAATTCCCTCTTCGATTACAGCATTTCGTAATGATTCGAACGTTTCTTCTAAGTCTTCAAATGAGAGATTTTCTTTTTCGTGAAAGAGGACTGGTAAAGCTATGATATGACCGCTTCGTTCGGTCTTGATTTTTGCGCGATAGATTGTAATGTCCTCGAATTTTGGTAATTTATTTAGCGCTTGAAGTTCCTTTGCCCCAGCGTCTACAGGTTTCTTTGAGCGTGTTATAAAAATGACTGAATTGCCTTTTTGCATTGAGAGATTATCTCGCGTTTCATGAATGGATAATGCGCCTTCTAGCACAATTTCTTGATTTTCTTGATTAATAACAAACTGAGGATCTGGATCGACAAGGAGTTCGCTTGTGTCCTCGTCGGATGAATATTCCAATTCGACTCCATATGGGTCGTTGGATTGATTGAGTGTCGCAATTACATCTTCGTTTTCGTTCTGGTTTAATTCATTGATTTCTAATAATTCACTGATTGATCTGTCTTGATTTGATTTTACTTGATTTTCTTTTACATTATTTGATTTCTTTTCAAAGAGATTTGATTCATTAAATTCTTCGTGACTTGAATGAGGACGGTTTGAGTTCTCGCCCGAAAGATTTTGACGATTTGAATTCTCGTCGGAAAAGCGATTTGACTTCTCGCTGAATTGGTGATTTGAATTCTCACCTAATAAACTTGATTGAAGACGATTTGAGCTCTCGTCAGAATAGCGATTTGAATTCTCGCTAAATAGATTATTGCCCGGGGCCTGAACATAGGGAGGCGAACTTTCCAACATCGTCAACTCTGACTCGACAATAATATTCTCAGCATTGCTGAAGTCTAAATTAATATCTTGATTGCCAGTTCGGATAGGATTGTCTCGTGATCCCCCTATTTCCAGGGAATGACCAGGTTTTTTATTTTTACGAACTTTTAACTTTTTTCTCTTTGATAGATGATCTGAAGCCCGGTGGTCAGAGGGCGAGCTTTCCAACATCGACGGAGCTGGGTCTTCGCGACTACCAGACGCGATAGGATCGTCTCGTGATCCTCCTATTTCCGGGGAAGTAACTACTGTTTCTTTTCTTTTTTTCTTTTGACAGGTTTCAATTTCCGTGCTTTGATTTGATGATTTTCTAATTCTTTTTCCCAGACGGACGGGTGGACTGAAGATGCGTTCACTGGCATCGGAATCGTTAACGGACTCGGATGAGGACGCGGATGTGGATATTCCAACGAAAGGTAAGTTTGTTTCTTTTTTCTTTTTCTTAGGTACATGAGTGATTACAAGCACTGTTTTTGAATTTTCAGGTGGATTTCGAGATAAGGCGTCAGCGTTGCTGTTAGCCCTGCCAGGTTTGTATTTGATTTTATAGGTATAATTTGCTAAGCTTAGTCTCCAATGGACTAGTCGGTTAGCTGGATCTTTAACAGAGTTTAACCAAACAAGTGGTTGATGATCAGTGATGAGCAAAAATTCGCGGCCGTAAATGTAGGGCCTGAAATGATTGACGCAGTAAATTATTGCGAGGCATTCTTTTTCGATAGTTGAATAATTGAGCTCGTGTTTATTTAATGTACGAGAAGCGTATGCTATAGGTTTGTCTTTTCCGATCTCGCCTTGACTGAGAACACCACCGATTGCGGTGTTTGAGGCGTCGGTAGTTACTATAAAGGATTGATTAAAATCAGGATACTGTAGTACAGGTTCTTTACAAAGAGCATCTCGAAGGATGTTGAAAGAATTTTGTTGGGCCTCCGTCCATTTGAACGGGATTCCCTTTTTTAGCAGATTTGTGAGTGGCTTTGCTATGCCGGAGAAATTTTCAATGAAACGCCGGTAATATCCGGCTAAACCAAGAAATTGTTTGATCTTTTTCTGGTTTGTAGGAGCTGGATAGTTTTTTAAAGCTGATATTTTTTTTGGATCGGGCCGGACCCCCTCGTCACTAATGACATGACCGAGGTATCCCACCTCTCGACGAAGAAATTCGCATTTGTCCGGTTGTAAACGAAGGTTCGCCTTGCGCAAACGCGTAGCAAGTTTTTCGAATTTTGATTGGTGCTCCGCCAATGTTTTTGCATAAATGACTATGTCGTCGAGATAAACAAAAAGTTCGATGCCTTGTAGGCCGACAAGGACTCGGTCCATTAGTCGCTGAAATGTAGCGGGAGCATTTTTGAGACCGAATGGCATACGATTAAATTCGTAATGCCCGAATGGTGTGGAGAATGCGGTTTTGTGTTTATCGCCGGGGTCGACCTTAATTTGGTGGAACCCACTGGCGAGATCAAATACTGAGAAATATTTGGCTTCGCCAAGTTGATCTAATATTTCGTTGATTTGAGGCAAGGGGTAAGCATCCCCGATAGTTTTTTCGTTTAAGCCTCGATAGTCGATGACCATCCTCCACCGTTTATTGCCCTGGGAGTCCTCTTTTTTGGGCACGATCCACAAGGGTGAACTATAAGGCGAGAGCGATGGCTCGATGATATTATTTTTTATTAAATCCCCGACTTGTTTCGTGATTTCGTCTTTATGGATAGGGGGAAAGCGATATTGACGCGTGAACACCGGTTGATCGTCTACGGTTGATATTTTGTGAAAGAATTCCGGTACGAAATTTAATGGGTCGCCCGGTAATTGAAACAGGTCTGTATTGTCTCGGATGAGATTTTCAACACTGTTTGATTCCTCTTCGTTGAGGTGATCTAGTCGCAATAGTTTTTTGATTTCGTCTATTTTATTTGTTTTTTGGATTTGAAGGACGCGTTTATGATAATAACCCTCCTTTTTGTTGTCGCAAAGGTAAGGACAGGCATGATGGATTTCAATATCTTGTTTGATAAATCCCTCGGGGAAGTTATCGTAGTATTCTTCCGCGAGAATGAGCGATGTATCTTTAATCCCGTCGAATTTTTCGACTTTTAATGTCGGAACTTTGAACAATAGATTATCCAGAGTGGAATTATGGACGTATAGTTTAGCGATACCGTTTTTTACGTAGCAAATTGCTTGACCACAATATACGCCGACTCCTAAATCGAGTTCGGGAATAAAACATTCTTTTACTTCGGGATTTTCGACCCGAACGAATGCGATTGTTTTGGATCGTTTTGGAACGAGGATGCTTTTACAGTCCTTGAAAGGATGAGCTTGATTGCCCCATTTTAAAAATCGACTAGACCAATCGATTGTCGCTTTATTTTGAGCGAAGAATTCCGCGCCTATTAACGCGTTTTGAGGAGTTGGAAAGTCGTCTCCGACGACATAAAATGTTGCGGGTGTACCGCATAATTCGACATAAATTGATCCGTACGTGTAGACTGGATCGCCTGCTATACCGTTGAGCAGGAGCTTATTTTGACTGTTAATTCCGGTTGTATCGCGTATAATTTGCATTTTAACGAGATTTACTTCCGACCCGGTGTCTATTAAGAACTCTGTTAGCCCGTAAAGTTGGGGAGAGTCGAGGGTGACGGAAGGCGAGTTTGATTGTCTATTTAAGTAGACGTTGACGGCTCTGACGGGTTTATGCTCGTCAGGTTGACAGGGCGATTTTGTGTCTCGTCCAACGAGCCCTGGTCGACTGGACGGATACGCTCGTTTTTTGCGAGGTCGTTTTGCTTTCTATAGCAGGTTGCCTCGAGATGGCCCAAAATATTGCAATAAGTGCAACGCGGGCGATTTGGATTATATTGATTATTAAAATTTTCGCGATTACGCGAATTTTCGCGGTTATTAAAATTTTGATTATTATCGCGATAGTTACCGCGACTGTTACGATTGAAATTATCGCGTTGTGGACGTTTTTCCGGGAATTTCGACCAACAATTGTCTGGTTCGTGTCCGGTTTTATTGCAATGAGAACACGGGGATGTTGATGCGAAGGAAACTCTCGCTGTGCGAGGAAGGGGTTGTGGAGGTCCCGTGTTAAAGAATTTTTGATCGCGAGATAGTTCGCGTTCGACTTTGATGGCTTTTGCGAAAATATCGTCGAGGTTATTATCGTAACCCTCGACACGGAGACGAAGACGGAAGTCGGGAGGTAACCCATTGGTAAAACACTCCCTTGTGTCGTTTTCGTACGACTGAAGCATGTTTTTAGTAGGTGAACCCCATATTTCCGCGTCTAATTCCAAAATCGCGTAATGTAGGTCCTTGACACGACTGATATATTGGATGATGTTTTCCGAATTTGTTTTGGCAATTGAGCCTAATTCGCCACGATATTCGTTGATTGTTTTCGCGGATCCGAAAAAGGTTTTTAAACGATCGGAGAACTGTTTGATTGAAGTGAAGGAATCGTCCTCCAAAGCGATTAACGCGTGCCCCTTGAGTTTATTTCTCAAGAGTTGTGTGAGATTTGCCTCATGATGAGGCGCGAACATGTCTCTGACTTTTTGACATGCTCGGATAAAACGAAGGACAGGAATATTGTAACCAGTGAAAATAGGGACTGGTTCGAGAGCATCTTTGTACTTGATGCTTGGAGCTGATGATCGGTCATTTGGGATATTTTGGAAATTATCGTTTATTGTGGATTCTCGCCAATCGTGACGAGGAAGAACTGTTGCACGAGAACTAGGACGGTCAGTTTTGAATTTATCTAATTCTGACGCTACTTGATCGAGATTTTTACGAATATTGAGATTAACTTGGTGTTGCTCTTTCATGAGCCTGATCATTTCATCGATTCTTGAATCTTGAGTTTGGTCTATAGTTCGAAATTTAAATTGATCTTCACGATCATCGATTTGACTACCTTCTGAGGCGTTAATTTCTTTTTGCAAAGCTTCGAATTGAGCAGCAACTTGTTCACGTTGCTCGTCAAGAGATTTTTCGGTTTTTAAGAGCTTTTCGGATTTTTCTTTGAGTTCACGTTCTTTAGTTTCTAATTGAAATTGAAGTGTTTGGAGTTCTTCCGGAGTTAATGGAGGAGCCATTTTGGAAGATTTTACGTTAAAGTGAATTTAAGTGAAAAGTAAGCGGTTAAAGAAGACACCAGTAAAATAACGCGACGGTATCCCACCGCTGCCACCAGAAATATATATATTAACCTGTTACGTCGTGGGTGTAATGCTCGGATAGGATGGGGTTTATAGGGTACACGAGCTGTCGACGTGTAGGAATAATGGTGATTCCTATGTTGAGAGGGGCGAGATCTTCCCCTCAAGGATAAGGAATCGTGTGCGCGTTAATTACGGCGGTGTCTTTGGTAGGGATTAGGGTAGGATTAGGAAAGGAACCTGAAAATATAAAAAAGATTAGTAACTTACCCTTTTGATGTTGCAGATGAGCGGTGAAGCGTTGAGGGCTGAAGAAGATGACTCCGATGATCTAGATGAGAACTCCGATGACGACCGATGTGAAGAACCCTGATGACTGATGTTAGAGGATGATTTCTGTCAACGTTGTGGCGCTGGTACTCTTGAAGTCCGAATGGTAATAAAAACGCGTTTTTGCCACTTTCGAACGGTCGTTTAATATGATATAATTATTTCCGGATCGCGGTCAAAGATAATTGTCGTTGCCGCGGAAACTGTGTTTTTATCCTCACTCTTGGGAGGTTGTAATTGGCACTTAGGAATAGCCAACGTACGGGTCCACTTTCGTCCGTTTTTCTTATGAACGATAATAACTTTACTCGAAAATTCCCGGTTTGATAGAATAGTGACCGCTACGGGTCTTTCGTTGCCATCACCGAGTACACAACTAAGTTCACAGGACTGCTCGTATGTGAGAGGTTCCGGATGATTTATAATCCTCTCGATAACTCGCGTAGAATTGACGCGTTTAAGGACGTTGCGTCTAAACATTGCTATTAATAAATTTCATTTTTATTATTCGTTTATCCATTTTGTCGTTCTTTTTATAATTTTATGACTGGAATTGAGTTTAACTTTAATTGAATTTAATTGATCTAATCAAACCTTTTCTCTTTATTCTTACAGGTCTACAAGGAAGGAAACTGCCAGCGTGCCTGCGTGTAGGCACAGAAGATCAGCCGTAAGGGAGAGGTGAATGCCACTAGCGTGCCTGCGTGTAGGCACAGAAAATAGCGAGGGTGTGAAAGGTAAGTATGTATAAGTAGGGTGAGTTGAGATGAGATTAGATCTTTTATAATTGACTTTAATTTCGCTCTTTTTATTCTTATAGGTTTACAGGGAAGGAGACTGCCAGCGTGCCTGCGTGTAGGCACAGAAGATCAGCCGTGGAAAAAAGGTGAATGCTACTAGCGTGCCTGCGTGTAGGCACAGAAAATAGCGAAGGATGAAGGTACTGAGATCACCAGCGTGCCTGCGTGTAGGCACAGAAGATGACGGGAATAAGGTGGGTTTATTAGGACGATATTGCGGTATGAGCGAGATGAAAGAAAAAGTTAATTAATTGAAATAAATGACTCTAATGGAATGTTTTAGCAAAAAATAAATATGTGAATTATGTGAAATGAACGACTGTATTAAATGTTTTAAATGGAAAAAAGAATAAAATGAATTAAATGAATGAATTATTTGAATTTAATGGAATGAAACAATAAAATGAATTAATTAAAATAAATGGAATAAATGAATTAAATGAATAAACTGAATTAAAGGAATTGATCAAATGAATGGAATTAATGAATTAAATGAATTAAATGAAAATAAATGAATTAAATGAAATAAATGGATTAAATAAGTCAGTAGTGCAGTATTGTTAATTAATGTTGTTCCGTATTGTTGCAGAGTTTCGAGATGAGTGCTTGTGAACGTGATTATGTATGGTGAGTATCGTAGTTAGCGTAGAATTATGTAGGGTCGATGTATTAAATGAACACTTGTTACTTTGTGGATTTTCCGTATATTGTTACAAACTTTTTAGATGAAATGAATTAACTGAATATAATAAAAGAATAAAAACGGTTTTCGGTGACTTGACGCGTACTGAATTTGATTTGTAGAGAAGACGTATGATGTGCACCGTGGAGAGACCGTAGTAGAACTGAAGAAAGAGCTCCAGCTCCCCGACTTATATAGGCTCAGGCGCTGGAGGAGATGTCTGGACCAGATGGTGGGGGTGTCTGGATCGGCTTGAGATGCCCAGACTCCCAGACAACAAAGGAAGTCATGATGTTCCCCTCGACTAGACTTCCCCACTATTGTCGAAGAGTTTAACCAATGACAGAATATTAATTTTATGATTATAGGTCTAGACGTCTGGAGATAACAACTTCGGGGGAATATGGAACCCCCAAATGCAGACTTAGGGTCAGAAGGACCCAGAGAAGTTCTCTTTTAGGTAAATTAATAGTTTTTAACAATTCTTTTTCTTTTCGCAGGTTAACAATGATATAATTAATTATTTCTTTTCCTTTTTTCAGGTAATAGGTAGGCGCTTCGGATTTTAACAGGAGTAAGTATATACGCTTTTATTATTAACATTAATTATAAGATTTCTTTCTTTTAATACTTTTTAAATACTTTTTCATCTTTAACAAAATTATAATAATTATTATTTTTCTCTCTTTTAGCGAGCCCTAAGGCGAAGCAGAAGTTACCAACGGATATTGTTCAAAGTTGGTATGTTAACTAACAATTATGTGAACTTTCATATACCGGGTGTCCCAAAAGTCGAGTATACAAAAATGATCAGAAAAGTTTTTTGAAAAAAGTGTAAAGGGTGTCCCAAAAAGTGATACTTTTTTATTAGTTTAAAATGAAGGGGGGACCTCGAAAATAACGTTTTTGGAAAAATATTTTACTTTATGAAATTATTTTTTGAGTTATTTAACAAAATGTTGTTTTGAGCATTTCTGGACGTATTAGCATGAAATTGACTATGTAGAATGATTTTAGGTTGAATAAAGTGACTTTTCACCATATTGTTATTAATTATTTATGTGTTTTTACCCGTTTTTCGCTATTGTTGCTGAATAAAAAGATCTATAATTTCTCGTTTTTATGATTATTTGATGTTATCCCTTCGCCTTAGTGTAATATGTAAGTATTTTATTATTTAAATGATTAATTGTAATTTATTAACATTGATTAATTACGAGAATATTGATTGGTAGGAATGTAATTAGCGGATAATAAAGGAATAGACCCGAGGACGTAACACATTGCATGAGAAATCGTTGTTTCTCGTTCAATTTCTGGTCAAAAGTCGAAAATCATACTTCGATGTAAATTTCATACGTGACGAGTTTTTTTTCGGTCAATTCGAATGAAAAATGTTGACGAGAGAAAAAATTTACTCCACTGATTCATACCAAATACGATGGAATTTCGTTTTGAAAATTTTGAAAACCGTCGGTTCATCGCGAAAAATGTTCGGTCACGCGCGAAAAGTCAAACATTGCATGATTTGAAATCGAAAATTTGAAAACGTCGTTCCACGAAATAATTTATGGAAAATCGTTGTTTCTCAATTACGATGAAATAGAGAAAAACTCGATTGCACTGATTTGAATCAAATACGATCAATTTTCGTTTCGAAAATTTTGAAAAACGTCGTTCCTTAACGAAATATGTTCGGTGATGAGCGAAAAGTCAGACAATGCATGGAAAATCGTTGTTTCCCGTTCAATTTCTTGTGAAAAGTCGAAAATTATACTACGATGTAAAATTCATACGTGACGAGTTATTTTTCGGTCGATTCGAATGAAAAATGTTGACAAGTGAAAAAATTTACTCCACTGATTCACACGAAATACGATGAAATTTCGTTTCGAAAATTTTGAAAACCGTCGTTCTCTTCACGAAAAATGTTTGGTGACGAGCGAAAAGTCAGACATTGCATGAAAAATCGTTGTTTCTCGTTCAATTTCTGGTGAAAAGTCGAAAATCATGCTACGATGTAAAATTCATACGTGACGAGTCTTTTATCGGTCAATTTCGTTGACTAGAGAAAAACTTGATTGCACTGATTTGAACCAAATACGATGAAATTTCGTTTCGAAAATTTTGAAAACCGTCGTTTCTTCGCGAAAAATGTTCGGTGATGAGCGAAAAGTCAAACATTGCATGAAAAATCGTTGTTTCTCGTTCAATTTCTGGTCAAAAGTCGAAAATCATACTTCGATGTAAAATTCATACGTGACGAGTTATTTTTCGGTCGATTCGAATGAAAAATGTTGACGAGAGAGAAAATTGACTCTACTGATTTACACCAAATACGATGGAATTTCGTTTCGAAAATTTTGAAAATTCGCGAAAAATGTTCGGTGATGAGCGAAAAGTCAAACATTGCATGAAAAATCGTTGTTTCTCGTTCAATTTCTGGTCAAAAGTCGAAAATCATACTTCGATGTAAAATTTATACGTGACGAGTTATTTTTCGGTCGATTCGAATGAAAAATGTTGACGAGAGAAAAATTGACTCCACTGATTTACACCAAATACGATGAAATTTCGTTTCGAAAATTTTGAAAACCGTCGTTTCTTCGCGAAAAATGTTCGGTGATGAGCGAAAAGTCAAACATTGCATGAAAAATCGTTGTTTCTCGTTCAATTTCTGGTGAAAAGTCGAAAATCATACTACGATGTAAAATTTATACGTGACGAGTTATTTTTCGGTCGATTCGAATGAAAAATGTTGACGAGAGAAAAAATTGACTCCACTGATTTACACCAAATACGATGAAATTTCGTTTCGAAAATTTTGAAAACCGTCGTTTCTTTCGCGAAAAATGTTTGGTGACGAGCGAGAGAGTCAAACGATTGCATGAAAAATCGTTGTTTCTCGTTCAATTTCTAGTCAAAAGTCGAAAATCATACTACGATGTAAAAGTTTATTGACGAGTCTCTTTTCGGTCGATTTGAACGAAAAAAATGTTGACGAGGGATAAAATTGATCCCACTGATTTGATACGGAATACGATGAAATTTCGTTTCGAAAATTTTGAAAAACGTCGTTCTTTCACGAAAAATGTTTGGTGATGAGCGAAGAGTCAGGCAATGCATGAAAAATCATTGTTTCTAGTTTAATTTCTGGTCAAAAGTCGAAAATCATACTTCGATGTAAAATTTATAATTGACGAGTTATTTTTCGGTCGATTCGAATGAAAAATGTTGACGAGAGAAAAAATTGAAAAATCGTTGTTTCCCGTTCCATTTCTGGTGAAAAGTCGAAAATCATACTACTGTTACGTCCTCGGGTCTATTCCTTTATTATCCGCTAATTACATTCCTACCAATCAATATTCTCGTAATTAATCAATGTTAATAAATTACAATTAATCAATTAAATAATAAAATAATTACCTATTATACTAAGGCGAAGGGATAACATCGAATAAGCATAAAAACGAAGAATTATAAAACTTTTTATTTAGCAACAATAGCGAAAAACGGGTAAAAACACATAAATAATTAATAACAATATGGTGAAAAGTCACTTTATTCAACCTAAAATCATTCTACATAGTCAATTTCATGCTAATACGTCCAGAAATGCTCAAAACAACATTTTGTTAAATAACTCTAAAAATAATTTCATAAAGTAAAATATTTTTCCAAAAACGTTATTTTCGAGGTCCCCCCTTCATTTTAAACTAATAAAAAAGTATCACTTTTTGGGACACCCTTTACACTTTTTTCAAAAAACTTTTCTGATCATTTTTGTATACTCGACTTTTGGGACACCCGGTATATGAAAGTTCACATAATTGTTAGTTAACATACCAACTTTGAACAATATCCGTTGGTAACTTCTGCTTCGCCTTAGGGCTCGCTAAAAGAGAGAAAAATAATAATTATTATAATTTTGTTAAAGATGAAAAAGTATTTAAAAAGTATTAAAAGAAAGAAATCTTATAATTAATGTTAATAATAAAAGCGTATATACTTACTCCTGTTAAAATCCGAAGCGCCTACCTATTACCTGAAAAAAGGAAAAGAAATAATTAATTATATCATTGTTAACCTGCGAAAAGAAAGAGAATTGTTAAAAACTATTAATTTACCTAAAAGAGAACTTCTCTGGGCCCTTCTGGCCCTAAGTCTGCATTTGGGGGTTCCATATTCCCTCGAAGTTGTTATCTCCAGACGTCTAGACCTATAATCATAAAATTAATATTCTGTCATTGGTTAAACTCTTCGACAATGGTGGGGAAGTCTAGTCGAGGGGAACATCATGATTTCCTTTGTTGTCTGGGAGTCTGGGCATCTCAAGCCGATCCAGACACCCCCACCATCTGGTCCAGACATCTCCTCCAGCGCCTGAGCCTATATAAGTCGGGGAGCTGGAGCTCTTTCTTCAGTTCTACTACGGTCTCTCCACGGTGCACATCATACGTCATCTCTACAAATCAAATTCAGTACGCGTCAAGTCACCGAAAACCGTTTTTATTCTTTCATTATATTCAATTAATTCATTTTCAACCAAGTTTGTAACAATATACGGGAAATTCACAAAGTAA
Source organism: Campoplex capitator (assembly GCA_037576405.1). Classification (NCBI taxonomy): domain Eukaryota; kingdom Metazoa; phylum Arthropoda; class Insecta; order Hymenoptera; family Ichneumonidae; genus Campoplex; species Campoplex capitator. The sequence continues at coordinate 23,390 of JARBWI010000266.1, forward strand.
CAAGTGTTCATTTAATACATCGACCCTACATAATACTACGCTAACTACGATACTCACCATACATAACCACGTTCACAAGCACTCATCTCGAAACTCTGCAACAATACGGAACAACATTAATTAATTAACAATACTGCACTACTGACTTATTTAATTCATTTATTTCATTTAATTCATTTATTCCATTTAATTCATTTACTTCATTAATTCCATTCATTTGATCAATTCATTTAATTCAGTTTATTCATTTAATTCATTTATTTCCATTTATTTTGATTAATTCATTTTATTGTTTCACTTCATTAAACTCAAATAATTCATTCATTTAATTCATTTTATTCTTTTTTCCATTTAACACATTTAATACAGTCGTTCATTTCACATAATTCATTTATTTTACCAAATTACATTCCATTAGAGTCATTTATTTCAATTAATAAATTTCATCTTTCATCTCGCTCACACCGCAATATCGTCCTAATAAACCCACCTTATTCCCGTCATCTTCTGTGCATTACACGCAGGCACGCTGGTGACCTCAGTACCTTCATCCTTCGCTATTTTCTGTGCCTACACGCAGGCACGCTAGTAGCATTCACCTCTCTCCCACGGCTGATCTTCTGTGCCTACACGCAGGCACGCTGGCAGTCTCCTTCCCTGTAAACCTATAAGAATAAAAAAGAGCGAAATTAAAGTCAATTATAAAAGATCTAATCTCATCTCAACTCACCCTACCTATACATACTTACCTTTCACACCCTCGCTATTTTCTGTGCCTACACGCAGGCACGCTAGTGGCATTCACCTCTCCCCTACGGCTGATCTTCTGTGCCTACACGCAGGCACGCTGGCAGTTTCCTTCCTTGTAGACCTGTAAGAATAAAGAGAAAAGATTTGATTAGATCAATTAAACTCAATTAAAATTAAATTCAATTCAAGTCATAAAATCATAAAAGGAACGACAAAATGGATAAACGAATAATAAAAATGAAATTTATTACTAGGGATGCATAAAGGCAACAACCCTACGCGTATCAACGCTACTCAAGTTAATAAGAAGGCTGCAAATCATCCAGACCCGTCTCCGAGCGAGCAGTCTTGTGAACCTGGTTGGGTATTACGTGAAGGTAATAAAAAACCCGCGGTAGTCATTATTAAATCTAATCAGAAATTTCTAGGTAAAGTTACGATCGTTCATCGACAAAACAGACAAAAGTTTACCCGTACGGTGGGTACGCCCAGGTGGCAACTACAACCTCCTAAAATAGAGGATAAAAACTCAGTTTCCGCGACAA
>JARBWI010000267.1:0-22678 GCA_037576405.1 Campoplex capitator
TTTCGAACTATAGACCAAACTCAAGATTCAAGAATCGACGAAATGATCAGGCTCATGAAAAAGCAACACCAAGTTAATCTCAATATTCGTAAAAATCTCGATCAAGTAGCGTCAGAATTAGATAAATTCAAAACTGACCGTCCTAGTTCTCGTGCAACAGTTCTTCCTCGTCACGATTGGCGAGAATCCACAATAAACGATAATTTCCAAAATATTCCAAATGACCGATCATCAGCTCCAAGCATCAAGTACAAAGATGCTCTCGAACCAGTCCCTATTTTCACTGGTTACAATATTCCTGTCCTTCGTTTTATCCGAGCATGTCAAAAAGTCAGAGACATGTTCGCGCCTCATCATGAGGCAAATCTCACACAACTCTTGAGAAATAAACTCAAGGGGCACGCGTTAATCGCTTTGGAGGACGATTCCTTCACTTCAATCAAACAGTTCTCCGATCGTTTAAAAACCTTTTTCGGATCCGCGAAAACAATCAACGAATATCGTGGCGAATTAGGCTCAATTGCCAAAACAAATTCGGAAAACATCATCCAATATATCAGTCGTGTCAAGGACCTACATTACGCGATTTTGGAATTAGACGCGGAAATATGGGGTTCACCTACTAAAAACATGCTTCAGTCGTACGAAAACGACACAAGGGAGTGTTTTACCAACGGGTTACCTCCCGACTTCCGTCTTCGTCTCCGCGTCGAAGGTTACGATAATAATAACCTCGACGATATTTTCGCAAAAGCCATCAAAGTCGAACGCGAACTATCTCGCGATCAAAAATTCTTTAACACGGGACCTCCACAACCCCTTCCTCGCACCGCGAGAGTTTCCTTCGCATCAACATCCCCGTGTTCTCATTGCAATAAAACCGGACACGAACCAGACAATTGTTGGTCGAAATTCCCGGAAAAACGTCCACAACGCGATAATTTCAATCGTAACAGTCGCGGTAACTATCGCGATAATAATCAAAATTTTAATAACCGCGAAAATTCGCGTAATCGCGAAAATTTTAATAATCAATATAATCCAAATCGCCCGCGTTGCACTTATTGCAATATTTTGGGCCATCTCGAGGCAACCTGCTATAGAAAGCAAAACGACCTCGCAAAAAACGAGCGTATCCGTCCAGTCGACCAGGGCTCGTTGGACGAGACACAAAATCGCCCTGTCAACCTGACGAGCATAAACCCGTCAGAGCCGTCAACGTCTACTTAAATAGACAATCAAACTCGCCTTCCGTCACCCTCGACTCTCCCCAACTTTACGGGCTAACAGAGTTCTTAATAGACACCGGGTCGGAAGTAAATCTCGTTAAAATGCAAATTATACGCGATACAACCGGAATAAACAATCAAAATAAGCTCCTGCTCAACGGTATAGCAGGCGATCCAGTCTACACGTACGGATCAATTTATGTCGAATTATGCGGTACACCCGCAACATTTTATGTCGTCGGAGACGACTTTCCAACTCCTCAAAACGCGTTAATAGGCGCGGAATTCTTCGCTCAAAATAAAGCGACAATCGATTGGTCTAGTCGATTTTTAAAATGGGGCAATCAAGCCCATCCTTTCAAGGACTGTAAAAGCATCCTCGTTCCAAAACGATCCAAAACAATCGCATTCGTTCGGGTCGAAAATCCCGAAGTAAAAGAATGTTTTATTCCCGAACTCGATTTAGGAGTCGGCGTATATTGTGGTCAAGCAATTTGCTACGTAAAAAACGGTATCGCAAAACTATACGTTCATAATTCCACTCTGGATAATCTATTGTTCAAAGTTCCGACATTAAAAGTCGAAAAATTCGACGGGATTAAAGATACATCGCTCATTCTCGCGGAAGAATACTACGATAACTTCCCCGAGGGATTTATCAAACAAGATATTGAAATCCATCATGCCTGTCCTTACCTTTGCGACAACAAAAAGGAGGGTTATTATCATAAACGCGTCCTTCAAATCCAAAAATCAAATAAAATAGACGAAATCAAAAAACTATTGCGACTAGATCACCTCAACGAAGAGGAATCAAACAGTGTCGAAAATCTCATCCGAGACAATACAGACCTGTTTCAATTACCGGGCGACCCATTAAATTTCGTACCGGAATTCTTTCACAAAATATCAACCGTAGACGATCAACCGGTGTTCACGCGTCAATATCGCTTTCCCCCTATCCATAAAGACGAAATCACGAAACAAGTCGGGGATTTAATAAAAAATAATATCATCGAGCCATCGCTCTCACCTTATAGTTCACCCTTGTGGATCGTGCCCAAAAAAGAGGACTCCCAGGGCAATAAACGGTGGAGGATGGTCATCGACTATCGGGGCTTAAACGAAAAAACTATCGGGGATGCTTACCCCTTGCCTCAAATCAACGAAATATTAGATCAACTTGGCGAAGCCAAATATTTCTCGGTATTCGATCTCGCTAGTGGGTTCCACCAAATTAAGGTCGACCCCGGCGATAAACACAAAACCGCATTCTCCACACCATTCGGGCATTACGAATTTAATCGTATGCCATTCGGTCTCAAAAATGCTCCCGCTACATTTCAACGACTAATGGACCGAGTCCTTGTCGGCCTACAAGGCAGCGAACTTTTTGTTTACCTCGATGACATAGTCATTTATGCAAAAACATTGGCGGAGCACCAATCAAAATTCGAAAAACTTGCTACGCGTTTGCGCAAGGCGAACCTTCGTTTACAACCGGACAAATGCGAATTTCTTCGTCGAGAGGTGGGATACCTCGGTCATGTCATTAGTGACGAGGGGGTCCGGCCCGATCCAAAAAAAATATCAGCTTTAAAAAACTATCCAGCTCCTACAAACCAGAAAAAGATCAAACAATTTCTTGGTTTAGCCGGATATTACCGGCGTTTCATTGAAAATTTCTCAGGCATAGCAAAGCCACTCACAAATCTGCTAAAAAAGGGAATCCCGTTCAAATGGACGGAGGCCCAACAAAATTCTTTCAACATCCTTCGAGATGCTCTTTGTAAAGAACCTGTACTACAGTATCCTGATTTTAATCAATCCTTTATAGTAACTACCGACGCCTCAAACACCGCAATCGGTGGTGTTCTCAGTCAAGGCGAGATCGGAAAAGACAAACCTATAGCATACGCTTCTCGTACACTAAATAAACACGAGCTCAATTATTCAACTATCGAAAAAGAATGCCTCGCAATAATTTACTGCGTCAATCATTTCAGGCCCTACATTTACGGCCGCGAATTTTTGCTCATCACTGATCATCAACCACTTGTTTGGTTAAACTCTGTTAAAGATCCAGCTAACCGACTAGTCCATTGGAGACTAAGCTTAGCAAACTATACCTATAAAATCAAATACAAACCTGGCAGGGCTAACAGCAACGCTGACGCCTTATCTCGAAATCCACCTGAAAATTCAAAAACAGTGCTTGTAATCACTCATGTACCTAAGAAAAAGAAAAAAGAAACAAACTTACCTTTCGTTGGAATATCCACATCCGCGTCCTCATCCGAGTCCGTTAACGATTCCGATGCCAGTGAACGCATCTTCAGTCCACCCGTTCGTCTGGGAAAAAGAATTAGAAAATCATCAAATCAAAGCACGGAAATTGAAACCTGTCAAAAGAAAAAAAGAAAAGAAACAGTAGTTACTTCCCCGGAAATAGGAGGATCACGAGACGATCCTATCGCGTCTGGTAGTCGCGAAGACCCAGCTCCGTCGATGTTGGAAAGCTCGCCCTCTGACCACCGGGCTTCAGATCATCTATCAAAGAGAAAAAAGTTAAAAGTTCGTAAAAATAAAAAACCTGGTCATTCCCTGGAAATAGGGGGATCACGAGACAATCCTATCCGAACTGGCAATCAAGATATTAATTTAGACTTCAGCAATGCTGAGAATATTATTGTCGAGTCAGAGTTGACGATGTTGGAAAGTTCGCCTCCCTATGTTCAGGCCCCGGGCAATAATCTATTTAGCGAGAATTCAAATCGCTATTCTGACGAGAGCTCAAATCGTCTTCAATCAAGTTTATTAGGTGAGAATTCAAATCACCAATTCAGCGAGAAGTCAAATCGCTTTTCCGACGAGAATTCAAATCGTCAAAATCTTTCGGGCGAGAACTCAAACCGTCCTCATTCAAGTCACGAAGAATTTAATGAATCAAATCTCTTTGAAAAGAAATCAAATAATGTAAAAGAAAATCAAGTAAAATCAAATCAAGACAGATCAATCAGTGAATTATTAGAAATCAATGAATTAAACCAGAACGAAAACGAAGATGTAATTGCGACACTCAATCAATCCAACGACCCATATGGAGTCGAATTGGAATATTCATCCGACGAGGACACAAGCGAACTCCTTGTCGATCCAGATCCTCAGTTTGTTATTAATCAAGAAAATCAAGAAATTGTGCTAGAAGGCGCATTATCCATTCATGAAACGCGAGATAATCTCTCAATGCAAAAAGGCAATTCAGTCATTTTTATAACACGCTCAAAGAAACCTGTAGACGCTGGGGCAAAGGAACTTCAAGCGCTAAATAAATTACCAAAATTCGAGGACATTACAATCTATCGCGCAAAAATCAAGACCGAACGAAGCGGTCATATCATAGCTTTACCAGTCCTCTTTCACGAAAAAGAAAATCTCTCATTTGAAGACTTAGAAGAAACGTTCGAATCATTACGAAATGCTGTAATCGAAGAGGGAATTACCTCATTTTCTATCGCAAAATCAGAGTCCATTGGAGGTGTCCCGTGGCCTGATGTCAAAACTCGATTAATAGATTCATTAAAAGACCAAATGCTGACTATCACTATCTGTAAACAGTTAATAAGATTTCCTTCGGAAGAAGAGCGCATCGAAATAATCAGCGAAAAACATTGTTCGACCATAGGTGGTCATAAAGGTGTAAATAAAACATACAAAAGAATTCGAGAAAATTTTTATTGGGAAAACATGAAAACCCAAATTCAAGAATATATTCAAAGATGTAGAAATTGCCAAATCAAAAAACTCGTTAGAGTAAAAACGAAACAGCCAATGATCTTAACCGACACTCCTGGGTCGGCATTCGATAAAATTTCAATGGACATCGTAGGTCCTCTTCCAGTCACAAGAAAAGACAATCGATACATACTTACCATTCAGGACTTATTGACCAAATATTCAGTGGCTGTTCCGTTACCAAAAACAACTTCAATCGACATCGCAGATGCGTTTATTAATAATTTTATATCTCGATATGGCGCGCCAAAAGCCATTCTCACGGACCAAGGTCAAAACTTTATATCAAGTCTGGTCAAAGCCATCGCTAAAAAATATATTATTAAATTGTATCAAACTACGGCATTTTATCCGCAGAGTAACGGCTCGATCGAGCGTTCTCATCATGTATTAGCCGAATACTTAAAACAATATGTAAACGAGAATAATGATTGGGATAAATATTTGGACATGTGCATGTTTTCTTACAATACTAGCCAACACGAGGGGACTAAGTACACCCCCCACGAGTTAGTTTTCGGAAAACTCGCTCGCCTCCCATCCAATCATCAACACATCGAGGAACAACAAGATCCAACGTACAGCGAATATCTCGAACAGTTATACGATCGCATCCAACAGTTGCAAACCCTCGCGAGAGACAATTTAATTGCCGCGAAGGAACGCTCTAAGCGTTATTACGATCGGAAAATTAATCCCCAACATTTCCAAGTTGGAGACACAGTGTTAATGTTAAAAGAACCCATTAAGGGCAAATTCGGTGATCAATATTCGGAACCGTGCGAAATAATCGAAATATTATCGGGCGGTAATCTTAAAATTTTAATTAACGGGAGACCGCGCATAGTTCACGCTAATAAATTACGTGGTACGCACCTCTCACTCGAGTCTTAATCTTGGAACTCTCCTCTTGTTACAGGAAAATGTTTCGTCTCCTGTTACTATCGATCTTCGTCCATCAATCATCGGGACTACTCGGTTACGATTGTGCCGGGTCAAATTTGAATATTACGACTTTTTCATTAAACGACGTCGGTGAGTGCGATATAAACTTAAGTGAACCAGTGCCGGTACAAACTTATATACAGCTGCTTCAGCTATCCGACTTTTCGAACACTCAAGTGATACAGTGTCGTGTAGAAATAGACAGAACAATTTATTATTGCGGGATGCATTCCCACGTATCGATCGTTAACAACGGTCATCAAACCTATATACACGAACTCGATGAACGAGCGTGTCTCCGTCTTCAAGAGACGGGAATCGTACAGCTCAGTCCGGCTGGAATAATCGTCGGAATCCATAAAAACAGCACCACCAATCGTGGAATAACTCTCGGAGGAAGTATCAAAAACAACGGCGAATGCGTAGGAACGCAATACAGCGACTCGTTCGGAAACTGGGACAACGTCGTCATCCAGGCCAACGTCAAAATCATCATTACGAACTATCAAGCCGACATCAACCTCATCAACAATAAAATCATCCTCCGTTCCGGTACACAGTGCCCGCTCTCCGATGGCACTTGTTTCGACAGTGAAGGAAATTCAGCTTTCTGGAAAACCGAGCCAATAGACTCGTGCCAATTCAACCGTTACGACGTCCTATTCGAAGGACTCGCCACTAAATATCAAAACACAAACCTCACGGACAGGAGTCCGGATGTATACTCACTTACCACTCAGGAGACAACTTTCGCGTTAGCTGCAAAATCAGAAAAACATTTGTGCGGCTATACTCTCATCAGGACCGAGCATCCTAAATTATACATTCTCGAAACGCAGAAAGGAAAAACATTCGCATCTAGGAAACAAATATCGGTCAATAATTTAGACATATTCTCATACATGAATTCAAAATTTATTTACGTCGAAAAGCACATACGTACACAAATGCAAAATTTATATAAAGACGTTCTTATTCAACGGTGCAATTTAGAGCGCCAAGTTCTTCAAAATGCTCTCACGACGGCTGCAATCTTTCCCGAAAAATTTGCAAAAACAATAATGAAATCATACGGCTACATGGCAGTCGTTGCAGGCGAAGTCGTACACGTCATCAAGTGCACCCCAGTGGAATGCACCCTCCGCAGGACCGCGGAATGTTATACCGAACTACCAGTTACTTACCACAACCAGTCTCAATTCTTGTCGCCAATATCGAAAATTCTGCTCAAGACGGGCACACAAACGGACTGCGATCCTCTCCTTCCAGCGCAGTACTTCATCGACGGGCATTGGTATCGTTTCAGTCCACAGGGCATACCCGTGCCGAATCCACAACAATTATCGCCAATAACTACACCGACGTGGAATTACAACCCAGTCGGAAACCTCGCTTCAAGTGGAATATATACCTTAGAGGAAATAAATCAATTAAGGGACAGAATAATGTTCCCGGTAGAAAAATCTGCCTTATTAAATACCATCGCTAGAGGATCAGCCGGATACGAGATACCGTCTGGATCCATTTCCTTCCATAACCTTCTCGATCAGAACAGCATCGATCATCTTGCCGAGAGCACTCTTCATAAAATGTGGCACGGACTAGAAAAGTTCGGCATCGTTAGTGCGGGTTTTTTCGCGATCGCGCTAATTTATTCAATAATTAAAGCCGTTATAGACATTCTTATTCACGGCTATACACTCCATTCGCTTTATGGATGGAGCTTCGCTTTAATCGGTTCAATTTGGAATTCGGTCACACATCTTCTCATTACTCGTAAAGTTAATAGAGAACAAAACCGACCCGAAAACGTTTATTCCGAACCTCAGGACATTCAACTAGCTACAGTAACACTGACCGAGCCAAAGCCGATACCACCAAGTAGACGCCTGTCGGGAGTTGACCCTCGACTTTTGGAGCGCCTTGCTGGCGGTTCTCAGCCATCTCATCGATAACTTCGAACTTATCGGGGGAGGTGTTACGTCCTCGGGTCTATTCCTTTATTATCCGCTAATTACATTCCTACCAATCAATATTCTCGTAATTAATCAATGTTAATAAATTACAATTAATCATTTAAATAATAAAATACTTACATATTACACTAAGGCGAAGGGATAACATCAAATAATCATAAAAACGAGAAATTATAGATCTTTTTATTCAGCAACAATAGCGAAAAACGGGTAAAAACACATAAATAATTAATAACAATATGGTGAAAAGTCACTTTATTCAACCTAAAATCATTCTACATAGTCAATTTCATGCTAATACGTCCAGAAATGCTCAAAACAACATTTTGTTAAATAACTCAAAAAATAATTTCATAAAGTAAAATATTTTTCCAAAAACGTTATTTTCGAGGTCCCCCCTTCATTTTAAACTAATAAAAAAGTATCACTTTTTGGGACACCCTTTACACTTTTTTCAAAAAACTTTTCTGATCATTTTTGTATACTCGACTTTTGGGACACCCGGTATATGAAAGTTCACATAATTGTTAGTTAACATACCAACTTTGAACAATATCCGTTGGTAACTTCTGCTTCGCCTTAGGGCTCGCTAAAAGAGAGAAAAATAATAATTATTATAATTTTGTTAAAGATGAAAAAGTATTTAAAAAGTATTAAAAGAAAGAAATCTTATAATTAATGTTAATAATAAAAGCGTATATACTTACTCCTGTTAAAATCCGAAGCGCCTACCTATTACCTGAAAAAAGGAAAAGAAATAATTAATTATATCATTGTTAACCTGCGAAAAGAAAAAGAATTGTTAAAAACTATTAATTTACCTAAAAGAGAACTTCTCTGGGTCCTTCTGACCCTAAGTCTGCATTTGGGGGTTCCATATTCCCCCGAAGTTGTTATCTCCAGACGTCTAGACCTATAATCATAAAATTAATATTCTGTCATTGGTTAAACTCTTCGACAATAGTGGGGAAGTCTAGTCGAGGGGAACATCATGACTTCCTTTGTTGTCTGGGAGTCTGGGCATCTCAAGCCGATCCAGACACCCCCACCATCTGGTCCAGACATCTCCTCCAGCGCCTGAGCCTATATAAGTCGGGGAGCTGGAGCTCTTTCTTCAGTTCTACTACGGTCTCTCCACGGTGCACATCATACGTCATCTCTACAAATCAAATTCAGTACGCGTCAAGTCACCGAAAACCGTTTTTATTCTTTCATTATATTCAATTAATTCATTTTCAACCAAGTTTGTAACAATATACGGGAAATTCACAAAGTAACAAGTGTTCATTTAATACATCGACCCTACATAATACTACGCTAACTACGATACTCACCATACATAACCACGTTCACAAGCACTCATCTCGAAACTCTGCAACAATACGGAACAACATTAATTAATTAACAATACTGCACTACTGACTTATTTAATTCATTTATTTCATTTAATTCATTTATTCCATTTAATTCATTTACTTCATTAATTCCATTCATTTGATCAATTCATTTAATTCAGTTTATTCATTTAATTCATTTATTTCCATTTATTTTGATTAATTCATTTTATTGTTTCACTTCATTAAACTCAAATAATTCATTCATTTAATTCATTTTATTCTTTTTTCCATTTAACACATTTAATACAGTCGTTCATTTCACATAATTCATTTATTTTACCAAATTACATTCCATTAGAGTCATTTATTTCAATTAATAAATTTCATCTTTCATCTCGCTCACACCGCAATATCGTCCTAATAAACCCACCTTATTCCCGTCATCTTCTGTGCATTACACGCAGGCACGCTGGTGACCTCAGTACCTTCATCCTTCGCTATTTTCTGTGCCTACACGCAGGCACGCTAGTAGCATTCACCTCTCTCCCACGGCTGATCTTCTGTGCCTACACGCAGGCACGCTGGCAGTCTCCTTCCCTGTAAACCTATAAGAATAAAAAAGAGCGAAATTAAAGTCAATTATAAAAGATCTAATCTCATCTCAACTCACCCTACCTATACATACTTACCTTTCACACCCTCGCTATTTTCTGTGCCTACACGCAGGCACGCTAGTGGCATTCACCTCTCCCCTACGGCTGATCTTCTGTGCCTACACGCAGGCACGCTGGCAGTTTCCTTCCTTGTAGACCTGTAAGAATAAAGAGAAAAGATTTGATTAGATCAATTAAACTCAATTAAAATTAAATTCAATTCAAGTCATAAAATCATAAAAGGAACGACAAAATGGATAAACGAATAATAAAAATGAAATTTATTACTAGGGATGCATAAAGGCAACAACCCTACGCGTATCAACGCTACTCAAGTTAATAAGAAGGCTGCAAATCATCCAGACCCGTCTCCGAGCGAGCAGTCTTGTGAACCTGGTTGGGTATTACGTGAAGGTAATAAAAAACCCGCGGTAGTCATTATTAAATCTAATCAGAAATTTCTAGGTAAAGTTACGATCGTTCATCGACAAAACAGACAAAAGTTTACCCGTACGGTGGGTACGCCCAGGTGGCAACTACAACCTCCTAAAATAGAGGATAAAAACTCAGTTTCCGCGACAAAAACAATTACGCTCAAACGCGATCCGGAAATAATTATTTTAGATTAAATGTCTATTCAAAACGTCGCACAATTATTCAAAAAGAATCACCCAGGTGACAAAACTTACGTCAGTGCTACGACTCTTAAGAAAATTAAACGCGATCTTTTAAACGGTGAAACCGGTCTCGCGACTATAGTGTGCGAAGTTGTTACTACCCGCCGCGTTTTTTATTATAAAAATCATTTGTCAGCACCTCTCATTGTGGGTGAAATTTCGAGTAATAATAAGCGAGTATTTCAAGTGAAAAAACCGGAGACCGCGCCTCCAACTAGTTATTCCGCGCCAAATTTTAATTATACTCCGGGTGAACCAGTGGAAAACAATATTCCGGTAACTCGCTATTCAGATCCGATCCCGGACTATTCACCGGAACCTCTCGATATAATTACTATAGATTAATTCATGGAAAAAGGGCGTCGCCGCGCAGGTCGTAAATTTCAAGCCCGTAAAGATATTGCCATAGTATTTGGAAATCCATCTCGTGGTCGTGGGGACAATTTAACTGTAGTTTCGCGAATTCTCAGAGGAAACGATCTCCTAAACGTCCCTCTCGCGGAGGTATTTCCAGAACCATCCGCCGAACCTATCGCGGACGTCTCGGTACAGGTTCCCGCAGAACCCATCATAAATATTTCGGTACAGGTTCCCGCCGAACCTATCATAAACATTCCGGCACAGGTTCCCGCAGAACCTACTGTAAACGAACCAGCGCAGGTTCTCGTTGTACCAGAGGCTGAGAGCCTTGAGAGCATTCCAGTGGCAGTTCCGGTCGTACCAACAACTGGATTAAAGCCGCGCATCATCTCGGAAGAGATTTTTACTACGAGGATAATTATTGTCGAAAAGCGAGAGGACAAATCAAAGGTCACGAGAGTCGTAGGTACAACTATAACCGAGATTGTGGGCACGGTGACCATTCATTACCATTCGTCAGTCGAAGGTACCAGCGCCACAACGTTGACGGAAATCATCCTCTAAACGTCAGTCATCAGGGTTCTTCACATCGGTCGTCATCGGAGTTCTCACCTAGATCATCGGAGTCATCTTCTTCAGCCCTCAACGCTTCACCGCTCATCTGCAACATTAAAAGGGTAAGTTACTAATCTTTTTATATTTTCAGGTTCCTTTCCTAATCCTACCCTAATCTCTACCAAAGACACCGCCGTAATTAACGCGCACACGATTCCTTATCCTTGAGGGGAAGATCTCGCCTCTCTCAACATAGGAATCACCATTATTCCTACACGTCGACAGCTCGTGTATCCTATAATCCCCATCCTATCCGAGCATTACACCCACGACGTAACAGTCGTTTAAATTGACCGATAAAAGACTCGTCACGTATAAATTTTACATCGTAGTATGATTTTCGACTTTTCACCGGAAATTGAACTGAAACAACGATTTTTCATGCAATGTTTGACTTTTCGCTCGTCACCGAACATTTTTCGCGAAGAAACGACGGTTTTCAAAATTTTCGAAACGAAATTTCATCGTATTTGGTGTAAATCAGTAGAGTCAATTTTTTCTCTCGTCAACATTTTTCATTCGAATCGACCGAAAAATAACTCGTCACGTATAAATTTTACATCGAAGTATGATTTTCGACTTTTGACCAGAAATTGAACTAGAAACAACGATTTTTCATGCAATGTTTGTCTTTTCGCTCATCACCGAACATTTTTCGCGAAAACGACGGTTTTCAAAATTTCCGAAACGAAATTTCATCGTATTTGGTGTGAATCAGTGGAGTCAATTTTTTCTCTCGTCAACATTTTTCGTTCAAATCGACCGAAAAATAACTCGTCACGTATAAATTTTACATCGAAGTATGATTTTCGACTTTTGACCAGAAATTAAATTAGAAACAACGATTTTTCATGCAATGTTTGACTTTTCGCTCATCACCGAACATTTTTCGCGAAGAAACGACGGTTTTCAAAATTTTCGAAACGAAATTTCATCGTATTTGGTGTAAATCAGTAGAGTCAATTTATTCTCTCGTCAACATTTTTCATTCGAATCGACCGAAAAATAACTCGTCACGTATAAATTTTACATCGAAGTATGATTTTCGACTTTTGACCAGAAATTGAACTAGAAACAACGATTTTTCATGCAATATTTGACTTTTCGCTCATCACCGAACATTTTTCGCGAAGAAACGACGGTTTTCAAAATTTTCGAAACGAAATTTGATCGTATTTGGTTCAAATCAGTGCAATCAAGTTTTTCTCTAGTCAACTATTTTTGTTTAAATCGACCGATAAAAGACTCGTCACGTATAAATTTTACATCGTAGTATGATTTTCGACTTTTCACCAGAAATTGAACGAGAAACAACGATTTTTCATGCAATGTTTGACTTTTCGCTCATCACCGAACATTTTTCGCGAAGAAACGACGGTTTTCAAAATTTTCGAAACGAAATTTCATCGTATTTGGTGTAAATCAGTGGAGTCAATTTTTTCTCTCGTCAACATTTTTCGTTCGAATCGACCGAAAAATAACTCGTCACGTATAAATTTTACATCGAAGTATGATTTTCGACTTTTGACCAGAAATTGAACTAGAAACAACGATTTTCCATGCATTGTCTGACTTTTCGCTCATCACCGAACATATTTCGTTAAGGAACGACGTTTTTCAAATATTTCGAAACGAAATTTCATCGTGTTTGGTTCAAATCAGTGCAATCAAGTTTTTCTCTAGTCAACATTTTTCTGATCGAATCGACCAAGAAGAAACTCGTCATGTATAAATTTTACATCGAAGTATGATTTTCGTCTTTTGACCAGAAATTGAACGAGAAACAACGATTTTTCATGCAATGTTTGACTTTTCGCTCATCACCGAACATTTTTCGCGAAGAAACGACGGTTTTCAAAATTTTCGAAACGAAATTTCATCGTATTTGGTGTAAATCAGTGCAATCAAGTTTTTCTCTCGTCAACTATTTTCGTTTAAATCGACCGAAAAAGACTCGTCACGTATAAATTTTACATCGTAGTATGATTTTCGACTTTTCACCAGAAATTGAACGAGAAACAACGATTTTTCATGCAATGTTTGACTTTTCGCTCGTCACCGAACATTTTTCGCGAAGAAACGACGGTTTTCAAAATTTTCGAAACGAAATTTCATCGTATTTGGTGTAAATCAGCAGAGTCAATTTTTTCTCTCGTCAACATTTTTCATTCGAATCGACCGAAAAATAACTCGTCACGTATAAATTTTACATCAAAGTATGATTTTCGACTTTTGACCAGAAATTGAACTAGAAACAACGATTTTTCATGCAATGTTTGACTTTTCGCTCATCACCGAACATTTTTCGCGAAGAAACGACGGTTTTCAAAATTTTCGAAACGAAATTTGATCGTATTTGGTTCAAATCAGTGCAATCAAGTTTTTCTCTAGTCAACTATTTTCGTTTAAATCGACCGAAAAAGACTCGTCACGTATAAATTTTACATCGTAGTATGATTTTCGACTTTTTACCAGAAATTGAACGAGAAACAACGATTTTTCATGCAATGTTTGACTTTTCGCTCATCACCGAACATTTTTCGCGAAGAAACGACGGTTTTCGAAATTTCGAAACGAATATTCATCGTATTTCGTGTGAATCAGTGGAGTCAATTTTTTCTCTCGTCAACATTTTTCGTTCGAATCGACCGAAAAATAACTCGTCACGTATAAATTTTACATCGAAGTATGATTTTCGACTTTTGACCAGAAATTGAACTAGAAACAACGATTTTCCATGCATTGTCTGACTTTTCGCTCATCACCGAACATATTTCGTTAAGGAACGACGTTTTTCAAAATTTCGAAACGAAATTTTATCGTGTTTGGTTCAAATCAGTGCAATCAAGTTTTTCTCTAGTCAACGTTTTTTGATCGAATCGACCAAGAAGAAACTCGTCATGTATAAATTTTACATCGAAGTATGATTTTCGACTTTTGACCAGAAATTGAACGAGAAACAACGATTTTTCATGCAATGTTTGACTTTTCGCTCATCACCGAACATTTTTCGCGAAGAAACGACGGTTTTCAAAATTTTCGAAACGAAATTTCATCGTATTTGGTGTAAATCAGTAGAGTCAATTTTTTCTCTCGTCAACATTTTTCATTCGAATCGACCGAAAAATAACTCGTCACGTATAAATTTTACATCGAAGTATGATTTTCGACTTTTTACCAGAAATTGAACGAGAAACAACGATTTTTCATGCAATGTTTGACTTTTCGCTCATCACCGAACATTTTTCGCGAAGAAACGACGGTTTTCAAAATTTTCGAAACGAAATTTCATCGTATTTGGTGTAAATCAGTAGAGTCAATTTTTTCTCTCGTCAACATTTTTCATTCGAATCGACCGAAAAATAACTCGTCACGTATAAATTTTACATCGAAGTATGATTTTCGACTTTTGACCAGAAATTAAACGAGAAACAACGATTTTTCATGCAATGTTTGACTTTTCGCTCATCACCGAACATTTTTCGCGAAGAAACGACGGTTTTCAAAATTTTCGAAACGAAATTTCATCGTATTTGGTGTAAATCAGTAGAGTCAATTTTTTCTCTCGTCAACATTTTTCATTCGAATCGACCGAAAAATAACTCGTCACGTATAAATTTTACATCGAAGTATGATTTTCGACTTTTGACCAGAAATTGAACTAGAAACAACGATTTTCCATGCATTGTCTGACTTTTCGCTCATCACCGAACATATTTCGTTAAGGAACGACGTTTTTCAAATTTTCGAAACGAAATTTTATCGTATTTGGTTCAAATCAGTGCAATCAAGTTTATCTCTAGTCAACGTTTTTTGATCGAATCGACCGAAAAGATAACTCGTCACGTATAAATTTTACATCGAAGTATGATTTTCGACTTTTGACCAGAAATTAAACGAGAAACAACGATTTTTCATGCAATGTTTGACTTTTCGCTCATCACCGAACATTTTTCGCGAAGAAACGACGGTTTTCAAAATTTTCGAAACGAAATTTCATCGTATTTGGTGTAAATCAGTAGAGTCAATTTTTTCTCTCGTCAACATTTTTCATTCGAATCGACCGAAAAATAACTCGTCACGTATAAATTTTACATCGAAGTATGATTTTCGACTTTTGACCAGAAATTGAACTAGAAACAACGATTTTTCATGCAATGTTTGACTTTTCGCTCATCACCGAACATTTTTCGCGAAGAAACGACGGTTTTCAAAATTTTCGAAACGAAATTTCATCGTATTTGGTGTAAATCAGTAGAGTCAATTTTTTCTCTCGTCAACATTTTTCATTCGAATCGACCGAAAAATAACTCGTCACGTATAAATTTTACATCGAAGTATGATTTTCGACTTTTGACCAGAAATTGAACTAGAAACAACGATTTTCCATGCATTGTCTGACTTTTCGCTCATCACCGAACATATTTCGTTAAGGAACGACGTTTTTCAAATATTTCGAAACGAAATTTTATCGTGTTTGGTTCAAATCAGTGCAATTAAGTTTTTTCTCTAGTCAACGTTTTTTGATCGAATCGACCGAAAAGAGACTCGTCACGTATAAATTTTACATCGTAGTATGATTTTCGACTTTTCACCAGAAATTGAACGAGAAACAACGATTTTTCATGCAATGTTTGACTTTTCGCTCATCACCGAACATTTTTCGCGAAGAAACGACGGTTTTCAAAATTTTCGAAACGAAATTTCATCGTATTTGGTGTAAATCAGTGGAGTCAATTTTTTCTCTCGTCAACATTTTTCATTCGAATCGACCGAAAAATAACTCGTCACGTATAAATTTTACATCGAAGTATGATTTTCGACTTTTGACCAGAAATTGAACGAGAAACAACGATTTTTCATGCAATGTTTGACTTTTCGCTCATCACCGAACATTTTTCGCGAAGAAACGACGGTTTTCAAAATTTTCGAAACGAAATTTCATCGTATTTGGTGTAAATCAGTAGAGTCAATTTTTTCTCTCGTCAACATTTTTCATTCGAATCGACCGAAAAATAACTCGTCACGTATAAATTTTACATCGAAGTATGATTTTCGACTTTTGACCAGAAATTGAACTAGAAACAACGATTTTTCATGCAATGTTTGACTTTTCGCTCATCACCGAACATTTTTCGCGAAGAAACGACGGTTTTCAAAATTTTCGAAACGAAATTTGATCGTATTTGGTTCAAATCAGTGCAATCAAGTTTTTCTCTAGTCAACTATTTTCGTTTAAATCGACCGATAAAAGACTCGTCACGTATAAATTTTACATCGTAGTATGATTTTCGACTTTTCGCCAGAAATTGAACGAGAAACAACGATTTTTCATGCAATGTTTGACTTTTCGCTCATCACCGAACATTTTTCGCGAAGAAACGACGGTTTTCAAAATTTTCGAAACGAAATTTCATCGTATTTGGTGTCAAATCAGTGCAATCAAGTTTTTCTCTCGTGAACGATTTTTCGTTTAAATCGACCGATAAAAGACTCGTCACGTATAAATTTTACATCGTAGTATGATTTTCGACTTTTCGACCAGAAATTGAACGAGAAACAACGATTTTTCATGCAATGTTTGACTTTTCGCTCATCACCGAACATTTTTCGCGAAGAAACGACGGTTTTCAAAATTTTCGAAACGAAATTTCATCGTATTTGGTTCAAATCAGTGCAATCAAGTTTTTCTCTAGTCAACGATTTTCGTTCAAATCGACCGAAAAAGACTCGTCACGTATAAATTTTACATCGTAGTATGATTTTCGACTTTTCACCAGAAATTGAACGAGAAACAACGATTTTTCATGCAATGTTTGACTTTTCGCTCATCACCGAACATTTTTCGCGAAGAAACGACGGTTTTCAAAATTTTCGAAACGAAATTTCATCGTATTTGGTGTAAATCAGTAGAGTCAATTTTTTCTCTCGTCAACATTTTTCATTCGAATCGACCGAAAAATAACTCGTCACGTATAAATTTTACATCGAAGTATGATTTTCGACTTTTGACCAGAAATTGAACTAGAAACAACGATTTTTCATGCAATGTTTGACTTTTCGCTCATCACCGAACATTTTTCGCGAAGAAACGACGGTTTTCAAAATTTTCGAAACGAAATTTCATCGTATTTGGTGTAAATCAGTGGAGTCAATTTTTTCTCTCGTCAACATTTTTCATTCGAATCGACCGAAAAATAACTCGTCACGTATAAATTTTACATCGAAGTATGATTTTCGACTTTCCACCAGAAATTGAACGAGAAACAACGATTTTCCATGCAATGTTTGACTTTTCGCTCATCACCGAACATTTTTCGCGAAGAAACGACGGTTTTCAAAATTTTCGAAACGAAATTTCATCGTATTTGGTTCAAATCAGTGCAATCAAGTTTTTCTCTAGTGAACGATTTTCGTTTAAATCGACCGATAAAAGACTCGTCACGTATAAATTTTACATCGTAGTATGATTTTCGACTTTTCACCAGAAATTGAACGAGAAACAACGATTTTTCATGCAATGTTTGACTTTTCGCTCGTCACCGAACATTTTTCGCGAAGAAACGACGGTTTTCAAAATTTTCGAAACGAAATTTCATCGTATTTGGTGTAAATCAGTAGAGTCAATTTTTTCTCTCGTCAACATTTTTCATTCGAATCGACCGAAAAATAACTCGTCACGTATAAATTTTACATCGAAGTATGATTTTCGACTTTTGACCAGAAATTGAACGAGAAACAACGATTTTTCATGCAATGTTTGACTTTTCGCTCATCACCGAACATTTTTCGCGAAAAACGACGGTTTTCAAAATTTTCGAAACGAAATTTCATCGTATTTGGTGTAAATCAGTGGAGTCAATTTTTTCTCTCGTCAACATTTTTCGTTCAAATCGACCGAAAAATAACTCGTCACTATAAATTTTACATCGAAGTATGATTTTCGACTTTTGACCAGAAATTAAATTAGAAACAACGATTTTTCATGCAATGTTTGACTTTTCGCTCATCACCGAACATTTTTCGCGAAGAAACGACGGTTTTCAAAATTTTCGAAACGAAATTTCATCGTGTTTGGTTCAAATCATCGCAATCAAGTTTTTCTCTAGTCAACGTTTTCTGATCGAATCGACCAAGAAGAAACTCGTCATGTATAAATTTTACATCGAAGTATGATTTTCGACTTTTGACCAGAAATTGAACGAGAAACAACGATTTTTCATGCAATGTTTGACTTTTCGCTCATCACCGAACATTTTTCGCGAAGAAACGACGGTTTTCAAAATTTTCGAAACGAAATTTCATCGTATTTGGTGTAAATCAGTAGAGTCAATTTTTCTCTCGTCAACATTTTTCATTCGAATCGACCGAAAAATAACTCGTCACGTATAAATTTTACATCGTAGTATGATTTTCGACTTTTCACCAGAAATTGAACGAGAAACAACGATTTTTCATGCAATGTTTGACTTTTCGCTCATCACCGAACATTTTTCGCGAAGAAACGACGGTTTTCAAAATTTTCGAAACGAAATTTCATCGTATTTGGTGTAAATCAGTGGAGTCAATTTTTTCTCTCGTCAACATTTTTCATTCGAATCGACCGAAAAATAACTCGTCACGTATAAATTTTACATCGAAGTATGATTTTCGACTTTTGACCAGAAATTGAACGAGAAACAACGATTTTTCATGCAATGTTTGACTTTTCGCTCATCACCGAACATTTTTCGCGAAGAAACGACGGTTTTCAAAATTTTCGAAACGAAATTTCATCGTATTTGGTGTCAAATCAGTGCAATCAAGTTTTTCTCTCGTCAACATTTTTCATTCGAATCGACCGAAAAATAACTCGTCACGTATAAATTTTACATCGAAGTATGATTTTCGACTTTTGACCAGAAATTGAACTAGAAACAACGATTTTCCATGCATTGTCTGACTTTTCGCTCATCACCGAACATATTTCGTTAAGGAACGACGTTTTTCAAAATTTTCGAAACGAAATTTCATCGTGTTTGGTTCAAATCAGGGCAATTAAGTTTATCTCTAGTCAACGTTTTTTGATCGAATCGACCGAAAAGAGACTCGTCACGTATAAATTTTACATCGTAGTATGATTTTCGACTTTTGACCAGAAATTAAACGAGAAACAACGATTTTTCATGCAATGTTTGACTTTTCGCTCATCACCGAACATTTTTCGCGAAGAAACGACGGTTTTCAAAATTTTCGAAACGAAATTTCATCGTATTTGGTGTAAATCAGTAGAGTCAATTTTTTCTCTCGTCAACATTTTTCATTCGAATCGACCGAAAAATAACTCGTCACGTATAAATTTTACATCGAAGTATGATTTTCGACTTTTGACCAGAAATTGAACTAGAAACAACGATTTTTCATGCAATGTTTGACTTTTCGCTCATCACCGAACATTTTTCGCGAAGAAACGACGGTTTTCAAAATTTTCGAAACGAAATTTCATCGTATTTGGTTCAAATCAGTGCAATCAAGTTTTTCTCTAGTCAACGATTTTCGTTTAAATCGACCGAAAAAGACTCGTCACGTATAAATTTTACATCGTAGTATGATTTTCGACTTTTCACCAGAAATTGAACGAGAAACAACGATTTTTCATGCAATGTTTGACTTTTCGCTCATCACCGAACATTTTTCGCGAAGAAACGACGGTTTTCAAAATTTTCGAAACGAAATTTCATCGTATTTGGTGTAAATCAGTAGAGTCAATTTTTTCTCTCGTCAACATTTTTCATTCGAATCGACCGAAAAATAACTCGTCACGTATAAATTTTACATCGAAGTATGATTTTCGACTTTTGACCAGAAATTGAACTAGAAACAACGATTTTTCATGCAATGTTTGACTTTTCGCTCATCACCGAACATTTTTCGCGAAGAAACGACGGTTTTCAAAATTTTCGAAACGAAATTTCATCGTATTTGGTTCAAATCAGTGCAATCAAGTTTTTCTCTAGTCAACGATTTTTCATTTTAAATCGACCGAAAAAGAACTCGTCACGTATAAATTTTACATCGAAGTATGATTTTCGACTTTTCACCAGAAATGGAACGAGAAACAACGATTTTTCATGCAATGTTTGACTTTTCGCTCATCACCGAACATTTTTCGCGAAGAAACGACGGTTTTCAAAATTTTCGAAACGAAATTTCATCGTATTTGGTGTAAATCAGTGGAGTCAATTTTTTCTCTCGTCAACATTTTTCATTCGAATCGACCGAAAAATAACTCGTCACGTATAAATTTTACATCGAAGTATGATTTTCGACTTTTGACCAGAAATTGAACTAGAAACAACGATTTTTCATGCAATGTTTGACTTTTCGCTCATCACCGAACATTTTTCGCGAAGAAACGACGGTTTTCAAAATTTTCGAAACGAAATTTCATCGTATTTGGTGTAAATCAGTGGAGTCAATTTTTTCTCTCGTCAACATTTTTCATTCGAATCGACCGAAAAATAACTCGTCACGTATAAATTTTACATCGAAGTATGATTTTCGACTTTTGACCAGAAATTGAACTAGAAACAACGATTTTTCATGCAATGTTTGACTTTTCGCTCATCACCGAACATTTTTCGCGAAGAAACGACGGTTTTCAAAATTTTCGAAACGAAATTTGATCGTATTTGGTTCAAATCAGTGCAATCAAGTTTTTCTCTAGTCAACTATTTTTCATTTAAATCGACCGAAAAAGACTCGTCACGTATAAATTTTACATCGTAGTATGATTTTCGACTTTTGACCAGAAATTGAACGAGAAACAACGATTTTTCATGCAATGTTTGACTTTTCGCTCATCACCGAACATTTTTCGCGAAGAAACGACGGTTTTCAAAATTTTCGAAACGAAATTTCATCGTATTTGGTGTAAATCAGTGGAGTCAATTTTTTCTCTCGTCAACATTTTTCGTTCAAATCGACCGAAAAGAGACTCGTCACGTATAAATTTTACATCGTAGTATGATTTTCGACTTTTGACCAGAAATTGAACGAGAAACAACGATTTTTCATGCAATGTTTGACTTTTCGCTCATCACCGAACATTTTTCGCGAAGAAACGACGGTTTTCAAAATTTTCGAAACGAAATTTCATCGTATTTGGTTCAAATCAGTGCAATCAAGTTTTTCTCTAGTCAACGATTTTCGTTTAAATCGACCGAAAAAGACTCGTCACGTATAAATTTTACATCGTAGTATGATTTTCGACTTTTCACCAGAAATTGAACGAGAAACAACGATTTTTCATGCAATGTTTGACTTTTCGCTCATCACCGAACATTTTTCGCGAAGAAACGACGGTTTTCAAAATTTTCGAAACGAAATTTCATCGTATTTGGTGTAAATCAGTGGAGTCAATTTTTTCTCTCGTCAACATTTTTCATTCGAATCGACCGAAAAATAACTCGTCACGTATAAATTTTACATCGAAGTATGATTTTCGACTTTTGACCAGAAATTGAACTAGAAACAACGATTTTTCATGCAATGTTTGACTTTTCGCTCATCACCGAACATTTTTCGCGAAGAAACGACGGTTTTCAAAATTTTCGAAACGAAATTTGATCGTATTTGGTTCAAATCAGTGCAATCAAGTTTTTCTCTAGTCAACATTTTTCGTTTAAATCGACCGAAAAAGACTCGTCACGTATAAATTTTACATCGTAGTATGATTTTCGACTTTTCACCAGAAATTGAACGAGAAACAACGATTTTTCATGCAATGTTTGACTTTTCGCTCATCACCGAACATTTTTCGCGAAGAAACGACGGTTTTCAAAATTTTCGAAACGAAATTTCATCGTATTTGGTGTAAATCAGTGGAGTCAATTTTTTCTCTCGTCAACATTTTTCATTCGAATCGACCGAAAAATAACTCGTCACGTATAAATTTTACATCGAAGTATGATTTTCGACTTTTGACCAGAAATTGAACTAGAAACAACGATTTTTCATGCAATGTTTGACTTTTCGCTCATCACCGAACATATTTCGTTAAGGAACGACGTTTTCAAAATATTTCGAAACGAAATTTCATCGTATTTGGTT
>JARBWI010000268.1:0-22736 GCA_037576405.1 Campoplex capitator
ACTTGGAATACTGCTCTTCGGTGAATCTCGGTCTCTCTTTGACTTAGAATTATTTCTTCTTTCGTTCATTCGATGGTACTAATTTTACACTAGGTTATAAAAAACAAAATACCGAGCTCGATTTATTTACGAAAATCCGAATTGCAATCAATTTGAACATTTTTTCAACTTGCTTTGAACATCGCTACGTTATCCTCAAAAAAATTTTCTATACAATTCTACCAAATTGTACAAAAATTTACTAAATCATGAAAAAACTATTTTTTTTTTTTTTAGTTCAAAATTGCCGGTCTCATTCACCCAGCCCTGAAAAAATTTCTCAACCGTTCGATAGTTCTGAATTTGAGAAATCTCTTCTAGGCTGGTTGTGATATTTTTCAAATTTGTGGAAATGGAATCAAAAATAAAGAAAAAATAAGAGACATGAATCGAAGACAATTTTAGTCGGAATGTGCTGGCCTCATTCACCCAGTCCCGAAAAAATTCCTCGATCGTCCGATATTTCCGAAATTAAAAAAATTTTCGGTTTTGTTCTCTTTTAATTAAAAATTTCAAGAAATTTTCTAAAGCATTTTTCATTCATGACCAGATTTCAAATCTTTCAAACACCATGGAGTGATGAAAATAAACAATCGAATGAAATTCCAGGAACTCCTTCGTCGACCCTTGAATGGCCTCCAACAATCCATGACTAATAAAAAATCGAAGAACAATTTGGCACGTTATTCAGTTTTAACAATTTCCCAAGAAGCTTCGATCATGAAACAATCGGACTCATTAGTGATTCATACCATGGAGAACGAGGACGCAACTTTAGAGGAGATTCGTGAGGAAGAAAAAAGATGGAAAACGAGGTCGAGTAAAATGTCTGACAATGAAAACGGATCGATAAAAACAAGTAATCATCAAACAACTTTTTTTTTTTATTTAAAAATTAAAAATTGATAGATTCACCACAAAAACCTCGCCCAACGAAGAACTAAAAAACAAACGTCGATGAATTGAACAATCTGTACTGTGAGTCCCAAAATATTTACGGATTTTATTACATTTGGGTCTTTTTTTCTTGAAATTGCAGTCAAAAATATGAATTAATGGAGCAACAAATACATAATATAGAAAAAAATGCTATTGGATCATTCAATTCAATTTGCGATTCTAATTATGGCACAATTTTGAGCTCTTGCGAGTCGGAAAGTTCGGTTCAAAATCTTGGAAATGTATTTAAGGATAAAAATTTCCGCAAGTACATAAAGAAATCGATAGTTCCTGAGAAAAGTACGAAAAAGTGAATCCATAAATATTTGGTTGAAATTAATTCTTTTTTCCTCAAAATAACTTGAGGTGATCTTCACGTCATTTTTTCTTAGTTCTCTTTGCCAGTCTTGTTACAGCTACGATGCAGCAATCTTGAGAATCAAGAATTCTCATTTTTTTGAGTTTTTGAGATGCCAAATTTGACACAATTTCCGTTCTGAAGCCAGCAGCCAATATTAGAGCCTATTTTAATTGCATGAGAAGTGACCAGTGACACCTGTAAATTTGGCTACTGCAATGACACACTGGGTCAACTTTTGGCTTCCCACTTCATTGGCCTGCCATCAGTATCCCTTCCATCGGATTTCATTGAAAAAATCAGGCTTTCATTTCAAACATTCTTTAATAATCTTCAAAAAAATCTTTTTACTTGAAATTTTATTTTTTCCAGATTTTTATGACGCACACATCGACGCTGCTTACGAAAAGTAGCATGTTTCAGAGATCTTAAACATGCTACTTTTCGTAAGCAGCGTCGATGTGTGCGTCATAAAAATCTGGAAAAAATAAAATTTCAAGTAAAAAGATTTTTGAATACATCGGAGATTGGTATCCGAAAATGTGCTCATGAAAAATGATATTTCTTCGATCCTGCACAAGAAATTTGCGCACGAGCACTAGTAAATTTCCACGATTTTTCAGTCATCTGACTTTTTTCAGGTTGAATTCGAGGAGGAAGAACATCCTGTGCAGAGAAATATAATGAGAGACAATTTGACGGAGTACGAAAGTTTGACCATTGTTTTTATTCTCGTGAGCGACCTTCTTGCAGAAGAAATCAAATGATTACGAGGAAATGAGGTTCGAATTTCTCATCGGAAAATGCTTGAAAGTCTGAAGAATCACTTTTGAATGATATGAAACTGATAATAATATTGGCATTCGAATCTCAGTTGCGCTTTCTTCAATGTTCGTCACCATTTCTCAAAGAAAGTTCCAAATACGTGTCACTCACGATCATGAATACCGACCGGACAGAACCTTTTGAAATATTCAAAGTACAAAAAAATTAAAACAGTAAAATAAGTTTCTACAGCGAACGATCGTTAAAAAAAATGTCTAATAAACAAAATTTAAAATTCATGCGACTTTCAGATCACGTTGCTGCGTGCCGAACCAAATGTCGTTGCATATCCAAAATCCATGTGCATGTTTTCCTCAATTTTGTATGGGTGGAACAGTAAAAGTTTTTGATGAAAAATTTGTACGTTTTAAAGAAAAACGAAAAACAAACTATATTTCAGTAATTTCGTACATTGAGTGAAGAAAAATAGAATACACACTTTTCTACTTAGCTATTAACGGAGCTGATTGTCACGTCACTTTTTAAAAGGTTATCGATAAAACAACATTAGGAAATACATTTTCATCAGATTTCCGTTATTCTTTATCGAATCACGAGTTTTATTTGATCAAAAAATCAAATTAATAGAATTGAATAAAAATTTCCCGACTCAACATCAATCATCGGTGATTTTGCCAACACCACTATTTCAACAACTTTTTTTTTCTCATTTTATTCATCTTGGCGTATTGGTTTGGTATTTACAGAGTCACAATAATTCTCTTTTATTGTAGGATTTGCTGGATTTGAGGATTTCGCACTGTTTGCTCTCACGAGTTGTTTCTCTTTGAAATCATTTTTAAAAAAGATGAATTCTGCGAAATATGACGTCGTTCGTCGAAGTTTGGCGAAGTATGCTCGTCGCTATTTGGAAATAGCGACAGTCCTGTGGCTCCCGACTTATGACCTCGACTTGTCACCTTCGATCGTCTTCACACACTCTGCAAGCACCTGGTGCACAAAATTATATATTTATTTTTTTAACCCAACGCATAATTTCATCTGATTCTAATTTTTTTGTATTTTGTCGTTGGTTTTTCGAGTCCCTTAGCTCATTTTCGATCTCTCTTTTCAACTATATTTTATTTATTATTTCAGCCGAATTATTATTTTATTATTAGTAAATTCCAAAATACTTTTTTAGTATGGTGTGTTTTAAATCTATTTTGGTTTTTGGTATTTTGCCTGATACAACCCACCGTTTTTTAATTTTTTAATACCGATCGATTTTTCGAATGTACGTGAGAAACTCGTTCCCCGAAATTTTTCGACTTCGATTTTAGCGAACGACAAGATTATTTTCTTTCGAAACAAGGGAATTTTGATATTCCGAGGTTTCTAAATCCTCATTACTTCGTAATTGTTCGTCAAAATTATTATCCAGTGCATCAAATTGATTGAAAGGTTCATTCATAATATGTATTTGGAAATTTCATTCTCGGTGTAAAATTTTGTGAAAAAGCTTTTTTTGCATTTAAAATAACTGGGCTTTCATTTCCAAATATTCTGGTTGTATTTAGTTTATCTTTGAAAAAAAATATGATGGATTTGAATAATACTCGAGTTTTAAAATAAAATATTTGAATACGAAGCGTTCACTGCCACCTAATTTTTCTAAACATGCCTTTTAGATAGCCAAAAATCTTATAAAAAATTGAAAATAAAGCATAAAAGTAGGAAAAAAAATATGCTGCATGATTTATTTCAACGAATAAAAAAATAGGACTGGTTATTGAATTTTATTCATTGTTAAAATAATCAAAAGAAAGAAATCCTCATGACTCTTACAGTGAGATAGGAAGAGATAAGAAGAATAGGAATAAAATTATGCTCACAATTGTATTCATTAAGTTTCATTTGATGGAAAAATATTTATTATATTATTCAATTATTAAATCAAAAAGATTCATTTTATTTTTGCACCTAGCCATCTTAACCACCCAGGCCACCTTGGCCGCCGTGGTTGCCTTGATTTGGGCGCCAACGCCCACGCCTAACCCGCATGGCTTGTTTGGCCAGGTGGTCTGCTGCACGGTGCTGAAGATCGTTGAGGAATTTCATCTTTAAATTATGACGGACTTTCCACCCAGCTCTCTTGCCCCGTTCTGGAACAAAAAATTGAATTTGTAATTAAGAATAATAATAAGAAATAGATAAAAAATCCTAAGTCCTATTTTGGATTAAATTTAAAAAAAGCGTTTCTGGTTACTTACTGTTTGTCCGTTGTCTTGGAGGGCCTCGCTGACCAGGCATCCAGTCTGCAGCTGGTCTACGTGGTGGACCTGCCGGTCGATCTACCGGTGGACCTGATGGTAGATCTGGCAGTGGACCTGCCGGTGGACCCAGCAGTGGACCTGCCGGTGGACCCAGCAGTGGACCTGCCGGTGGACTCAGCAGTGGACCTGCCAATGGACCCAGCAGTGGACCTGCCGGTGGGCTTGGTGGTTGACCTGCCGGTGGAGGTGGTCGTGGAATTTCCATTGGCTCCTGTTCCGGTTCATATCCTGATGGATAATGGCCATCGGCGAAATTGAGTCGCTGCACTTCTTCGTTGAGTTCTTGCATCTGAAACAGGGAAGTGAAACTTCATTTTAATTTTGCGAGGAAAGTTTGAGGCGTTGTTGGGAACAAAAAGTTCGAAACTTTTTGGCTATTCGGTGAAACATTACACGCGTATATGCGAAAGTATCAAACTTTTGCGGAAACAATCATTATTATTATATTAACGACCTTGAATTGATAAAACAATCATTATTATTATATTAACGACCTTGAATTGACAACTTGGTTTGAATTTTAATATTGGCTCGAGCAACAATTAATTAACAATGAATTGAAAAATGAAACAATCACGCATTACTAAAACGAAGAAATACTTACTTCTTTACGTGATACGCGACGGCTGCCGCAAAGTGAATGCGCTTTTTGCGCGCCAACGATTATATTCTTCACACCAGACTGGTTTTTCACTATCATAGATGGCGTTGCGTATCATAGTCACTCGTGCTGCCATTAGGTGGCAGCAGTTGAGTTAGGGTGAAATACCAAAAGCTTCGTGCTTTCTGCATTTATATCATGAACGGAGATGAAGAGAAAGTTCGCGAATAATATACGCTTCGTGAATAATATAGACCGGTATAAATTTCATAGTAATTGAATATGATTAGAAGAAGCAATGGTGGTGGTCTCGCCCATGACTCAGACACTCGCCGTCTAGGGGCGCTTGAGTTTGGCTACAATTGCAACGTTAGGTACAGAGGGCGCTCGAGCTTATTCATAACTTCAGCAAGGCCATCAAGCTACAAAGAAGCACGAGCGACAGAGTGCGGAAGAGTTCAAGAGAGTTCTGTCACACTCTCTTGCACCCTCTCGCACTTTTTCGCTCTCTTTCTACATTATTTTGCACTCTTGTACTCTTTCACATTCTCTTGCTCCTTAATTCTTGAACTCTCGCATTTTCTCGCATCTTCACCCATTCTCTCACACCCTCTAGCACTCTTTCACACCATCTCGGACTCTCCCGCACTCTCTCTTGCACTCATTTCTAGAACTCTCGTATCGTATCACACTCTCTTCCTCCTTGTCGCCCCCTTTCACACTCTTTCGCAACCTCTTGCGCTCTGGTATTTCCTCACTCTCTTTAACACTCTTTCGCACTTTCTTGCGCTCTCGTATTTCCTCACCCTCTTGCACTCTCTCACACTCTCTCGCACTCTCTCACACTGCCCAACACTCTCTTGCGCACCCTCTCGCTCTTTTTCGCCCTCTTTTGCATTCTGTCACACTCATGCACTCTCTTGCACTCACTTTCACCCTCTTGCACTCTCTTGTACTCTCTCGCACTCTGTCTCTTCTCTCTGCCTCGCACTTCTCATCTCGTGTACTCTATCCCATTGTTTCCAGTCTGTGCTATATCTGGCAATGTTGTTTTGCACATATCCATTATCCTGCCGTTTTTTTTGCTCCGGTGATCTTCGGAATATTTGATAATATACTCGAGCAAAACATCGATAATGTTTAATGTTTAGTTTTTTCCATTCGTCGTCGCAAAGATTTTTGTGTATTACGTTTAAGATACAATTTGTAAATATAAACTCGTAATAATTATCTTTTTCTTGAAAACCAAAATTTGTAGGTCGCCTCCCATCGGGAAAAATCTGAACTAATATGCTGAAAAGATCGGTAATCATAGTGGCTTTTGTTTACCCATGAATACCTATTAACTGTTTTTGTGTTGTGCGGAGTATATCAAGATTGAATTAATTTATCAAAATATAAAAGCTGCAACAATATCAATTTTCACGTAGTCTGGAGTGATAATTGGTGGCAATAATAATAGTAATTATTATTACCTTCGTATCAGTTGCAGTTATAATAATAAATATAATCGTGATAACAGTGTACACATAAACGTTATTTGGATTGATATTGCGTATTGTAAGTAAATTTATTATTGTAATCCTCTTATTTTTTATCTGTATTTAAAATAAGTCTACTTCGAAACGAAACATTTTCTTTAAATGTTGCTCAGTTTATTAGAATTTGGACCCAATTATTCTATATTTACTTGTCAATCAATAATCGAAAAAAGTACGTATGCAAAATAGGAGATGAGAGACTCGTTAAGTTTTGAGATGAGTACATGGAAGCAATGTTTCGGGCCCATCAGGCCCATCTGAGCCATATTTCTGTTTTATTATAATTATCATTGATAAATTGAATGTTTTTCCTATTTTTTAATTATCATATATGCATTGAATGTTTTTCCATTTCCTGGTGATGGAAAAAGTATAGCTACCATGCATACAGAATTGGAACGACGTCTGCTTTTATATATTTGATATAATAGTGGTTCTCGACCGTAGAAAAATGTAAAATGATTTATCTGCAGGTAAACTCTCGTGATCTGTTCAATATTCTTCAAATTCCAAGAAGGCCTCCAAATCTGTTTCTCTGATTTCCTGCGTAATAGAAAATAAATCCTGTCATCGACTCGAGGTAATCAAAATTATTCACGTTCTATGACATATATGAAATATTAATTAATATATAGGTAGGATAAGAAATGGACATTGCTTAGCACCATCGTCTTGACCTCTCCGCTGAGCTTGCTGCTTTCCCAACTGCCCCTTGTGTTAACTGCCCAACTGAACCAAGCGCTCTTTGTACCAATTTCCATTGTTCGCCACACCAAAGTTAATAGACAAGGGAAATCGATGCACATTTGTAGTGTTTAAATTATTTATCAGTACAATGAAGTTGTCGCTTGATGAACTTTCTCAATTGCTGGTTACCATGAAAAGTTTATCGACAACTCACTGTACGACTTTGCAATACCAAATTTGCATATTGTATAATCGATGAAACATTTTGGTACTGCAAGTTATCAATTTTAAGCCGGTTGATCAAGCTAATTGATTGTGTTCACTAAACTGAGCGTTACCATAAACAAATCCATGAAGTTTATCAATATTGTGACCATAAGACAGCTTTTAAAAATGATAAGCGAAAGGATAGTTATCGAAATAGCCTCTCAAATTTCAGTCTTATGGGCAAAACAAACTATAGTTTCTGAAAAAAATCCTCATTGCCCTTACAAGCCTCGTCAAATTTCTTCATTACAATTTCGTGAAAAAACGAGTTTTTATGTGAAATTCAATGTTATGCCGAAATTCATCATTCGGTTAAAAATCAATCTCGATTTTCAGTCGATCAATGGGCAAAACAAACTGAAGTTGAAAAAAATCCTCATTGCCCTTGAACAAGCCTCGGCAACGTTTCTTTTCTAATTTCGGTGAAAAAACTGAGTTTTTATCACGAAATCAATGTTATAAGCCGAAATTCTATGCGGAGGGTTCGGAATTCTACCTTTTTCAAGCAAATTCCTACATCGAGTTGAATTTTTTGTACTCATCGAAGTACAATCCTCATTGTTGAGACAAGCCTCGGCAACGTTTTTCACTTCCAATTTCGTGAAAAAACGAGTTTTTATCACGAAATTCAATGTTATAAGCCGAAATTGTATCTTGGTGAAAAATCGAAATTCTCTCATTATTTTCAGTCTTAAATGGGCAAAACAAACTGAAGTAGCAGGAAAAAAATCCTCATTGCCCTTGAGACAAGCCTCGGCAACGTTTCTTCACTTCCAATTTCGTGAAAAAACGAGTTTTTATCACGAAACGATCAATGTTATAAGCCGAAATTCATCTTGGTGAAAAATGAATTCTCTCATTATTTTCAGTCTTACATGGGCAAAACAAACTGAAGTAGCAGAAAAAAAATCCTCATTGCCCTAGACAAGCCTCGGCAACGTTTCTTCACTTCCAATTTCGTGAAAAAACGAGTTTTTATCACGAAAATCAATGTTATAAGCCGAAATTCATATCTTGGTGAAAAATCGGAATTCTCTCATTATTTTCAGTCTAAATGGGCAAAACAAACTGAAGTAGCAGGAAAAAAATCCTCATTGCCCTTGAGACAAGCCTCGGCAACGTTTCTTCACTTCCAATTTCGTGAAAAAACGAGTTTTTATCACGAAAATCAATGTTATAAGCCGAAATTCATATCTTGGTGAAAAATCGGAATTCTCTCATTATTTTCAGTCTCAAATGGGCAAAACAAACTGAAGTAGCAGAAAAAAATCCTCATTGCCCTTGAGACAAGCCTCGGCAACGTTTCATCACTTCCAATTTCGTGAAAAAACGAGTTTTTATCACGAAATTCAATGTTATAAGCCGAAATTCATATCCCGGTTAAAAATCGAAATCCTCTCAAGATTTTCAGTCTTAATGGGCAAAACAAACTGAAGTAGCAGAAAAAAAATCCTCATTGCCCTTGAGACAAGCCTCGGCAACGTTTCTTCACTTCCAATTTCGTGAAAAAACGAGTTTTTATCACGAAATTCAATGTTATAAGCCGAAATTCATATCCCGGTTAAAAATCGAAATCCTCTCAAGATTTTCAGTCTTAAATGGGCAAAACAAACTGAAGTAGCAGAAAAAAAATCCTCATTGCCCTTGAGACAAGCCTCGGCAACGTTTCTTCACTTCCAATTTCGTGAAAAAACGAGTTTTTATCACGAAATTCAATGTTATAAGCCGAAATTCATATCCCGGTGAAAAATCGAAATCCTCTCAAGATTTTCAGTCTTAAATGGGCAAAACAAACTGAAGTAGCAGAAAAAAAATCCTCATTGCCCTTGAGACAAGCCTCGGCAACGTTTCATCACTTCCAATTTCGTGAAAAAACGAGTTTTTATCACGAAATTCAATGTTATAAGCCGAAATTCATATCCCGGTTAAAAATCGAAATCCTCTCAAGATTTTCAGTCTTAAATGGGCAAAACAAACTGAAGTAGCAGAAAAAAAATCCTCATTGCCCTTGAGACAAGCCTCGTCAACGTTTCTTCACTTCCAATTTCGTGAAAAAACGAGTTTTTATCGCGAAATTCAATGTTATAAGCCGAAATTCATATCCCGGTTAAAAATCGAAATCCTCTCATGATTTTCAGTCTCAAATGGGCAAAACAAACTGAAGTAACAGAAAAAAAATCCTCATTGCCCTTGAGACAAGCCTCGGCAACGTTTCTTCACTTCCAATTTCGTGAAAAAACGAGTTTTTATCACGAAATTCAATGTTATAAGCCGAATTTCATATCCCGGTTAAAAATCGAAATCCTCTCAAGATTTTCAGTCTTAAATGGGCAAAACAAACTAAAGTAACAGAAAAAAAATCCTCATTGCCCTTGAGACAAGCCTCGGCAACGTTTCATCACTTCCAATTTCGTGAAAAAACGAGTTTTTATCACGAAATTCAATGTTATAAGCCGAAATTCATATCTTGGTGAAAAATCGAAATTCTCTCATTATTTTCAGTCTCAAATGGGCAAAACAAACTGAAGTGACAGAAAAAAAATCCTCATTGCCCTTGAGACAAGCCTCGGCAACGTTTCTTCACTTCCAATTTCGTGAAAAAACGAGTTTTTATCACGAAATTCAATGTTATAAGCCGAAATTCATATCCCGGTTAAAAATCGAAATCCTCTCAAGATTTTCAGTCTTAAATGGGCAAAACAAACTGAAGTAGCAGAAAAAAAATCCTCATTGCCCTTGAGACAAGCCTCGGCAACGTTTCATCACTTCCAATTTCGTGAAAAAACGAGTTTTTATCACGAAATTCAATGTTATAAGCCGAAATTCATATCCCGGTTAAAAATCGAAATCCTCTCAAGATTTTCAGTCTTAAATGGGCAAAACAAACTAAAGTAACAGAAAAAAAATCCTCATTGCCCTTGAGACAAGCCTCGGCAACGTTTCATCACTTCCAATTTCGTGAAAAAACGAGTTTTTATCACGAAATTCAATGTTATAAGCCGAAATTCATATCTTGGTGAAAAATCGGAATTCTCTCATTATTTTCAGTCTCAAATGGGCAAAACAAACTGAAGTGAGCAGAAAAAAAATCCTCATTGCCCTTGAGACAAGCCTCGGCAACGTTTCTTCACTTCCAATTTCGTGAAAAAACGAGTTTTTATCACGAAATTCAATGTTATAAGCCGAAATTCATATCCCGGTTAAAAATCGAAATCCTCTCAAGATTTTCAGTCTTAAATGGGCAAAACAAACTGAAGTAGCAGAAAAAAAATCCTCATTGCCCTTGAGACAAGCCTCGGCAACGTTTCATCACTTCCAATTTCGTGAAAAAACGAGTTTTTATCACGAAATTCAATGTTATAAGCCGAAATTCATATCCCAGTTGAAAATCGAAATCCTCTCAAGATTTTCAGTCTAAAATGGGCAAAACAAACTAAAGTAGCAGAAAAAAAATCCTCATTGCCCTTGAGACAAGCCTCGGCAACGTTTCATCACTTCCAATTTCGTGAAAAAACGAGTTTTTATCACGAAATTCAATGTTATAAGCCGAAATTCATATCCCGGTTGAAAAATCGAAATCCTCTCAAGATTTTCAGTCTTAAATGGGCAAAACAAACTGAAGTAACAGAAAAAAAATCCTTATTGCCCTTGAGACAAGCCTCGGCAACGTTTCTTCAGTTCCAATTTCGTGAAAAAACGAGTTTTTATCACGAAATTCAATGTTATAAGCCGAAATTCATATCTTGGTGAAAAATCGAAATCCTCTCAAGATTTTCAGTCTCAAATGGGCAAAACAAACTGAAGTAACAGAAAAAAAATCCTCATTGCCCTTGAGACAAGCCTCGGCAACGTTTCATCACTTCCAATTTCGTGAAAAAACGAGTTTTTATCACGAAATTCAATGTTATAAGCCGAAATTCATATCCCGGTGAAAAATCGAAATCCTCTCAAGATTTTCAGTCTCAAATGGGCAAAACAAACTAAAGTAACAGAAAAAAAATCCTCATTGCCCTTGAGACAAGCCTCGGCAACGTTTCTTCACTTCCAATTTCGTGAAAAAACGAGTTTTTATCACGAAATTCAATGTTATAAGCCGAAATTCATATCCCGGAAATTCAATGTTATAAGCCGAAATTCATATCCCGGTGAAAAATCGAAATCCTCTCAGAATTTTCAGTCTTAAATGGGCAAAACAAACTGAAGTAACAGAAAAAAAATCCTCATTGCCCTTGAGACAAGCCTCGGCAACGTTTCTTCACTTCCAATTTCGTGAAAAAACGAGTTTTTATCACGAAATTCAATGTTTCAAGCCGAAATTCATATCCCGGTTAAAAATCGAAATCCTCTCGTGATTTTCAGTCTCAAATGGGCAAAACAAACTGAAGTAACAGAAAAAAAATCCTCATTGCCCTTGAGACAAGCCTCGGCAACGTTTCTTCACTTCCAATTTCGTGAAAAAACGAGTTTTTATCACGAAATTCAATGTTATAAGCCGAAATTCATATCCCGGTGAAAAATCGAAATCCTCTCAAGATTTTCAGTCTTAAATGGGCAAAACAAACTGAAGTAACAGAAAAAAAATCCTCATTGCCCTTGAGACAAGCCTCGGCAACGTTTCTTCACTTCCAATTTCGTGAAAAAACGAGTTTTTATCACGAAATTCAATGTTATAAGCCGAAATTCATATCCCGGTTAAAAATCGAAATCCTCTCGTGATTTTCAGTCTCAAATGGGCAAAACAAACTGAAGTAACAGAAAAAAAATCCTCATTGCCCTTGAGACAAGCCTCGGCAACGTTTCTTCACTTCCAATTTCGTGAAAAAACGAGTTTTTATCACGAAATTCAATGTTATAAGCCGAAATTCATATCCCGGTTAAAAATCGAAATTCTCTCAAGATTTTCAGTCTCAAATGGGCAAAACAAACTGAAGTGAGAGAAAAAAAATCCTCATTGCCCTTGAGACAAGCCTCGGCAACGTTTCATCACTTCCAATTTCGTGAAAAAACGAGTTTTTATCACGAAATTCAATGTTATAAGCCGAAATTCATATCTTGGTGAAAAATCAAATTCTCTCATTATTTTCAGTCTCAAATGGGCAAAACAAACTGAAGTAGCAGAAAAAAAATCCTCATTGCCCTTGAGACAAGCCTCGGCAACGTTTCTTCACTTCCAATTTCGTGAAAAAACGAGTTTTTATCACGAAATTCAATGTTATAAGCCGAAATTCATATCCCGGTTAAAAATCGAAATCCTCTCAAGATTTTCAGTCTAAAATGGGCAAAACAAACTGAAGTAGCAGAAAAAAAATCCTCATTGCCCTTGAGACAAGCCTCGGCAACGTTTCATCACTTCCAATTTCGTGAAAAAACGAGTATTATCACGAAATTCAATATTATAAGCCGAAATTCATATCCCGGTGAAAAATCAAAATCCTCTCAAGATTTTCAGTCTTAATGGGCAAAACAAACTGAAGTAGCAGAAAAAAAATCCTCATTGCCCTTGACACAAGCCTCGGCAACGTTTCTTCACAATTTCGTGAAAAAACGAGTTTTTATTCAATGTTATAAGCCGAAATTCATATTCCGGTGAAAAATCGAAATTCTCTCAAGATTTTCAGTCTCAAATGGGCAAAACAAACTGAAGTCACAGAAAAAAAATCCTCATTGCCCTTGAGACAAGCCTCGGCAACGTTTCTTCACTTCCAATTTCGTGAAAAAACGAGTTTTTATCACGAAATTCAATGTTATAAGCCGAAATTCATATCTTGGTGAAAAATCGGAATTCTCTCATTATTTTCAGTCTCAAATGGGCAAAACAAACTGAAGTAGCAGAAAAAAAATCCTCATTGCCCTTGAGACAAGCCTCGGCAACGTTTCATCACTTCCAATTTCGTGAAAAAACGAGTTTTTATCACGAAATTCAATGTTATAAGCCGAAATTCATATGCCGGTTAAAAATCGAAATCCTCTCAAGATTTTCAGTCTTGAATGGGCAAAACAAACTGAAGTAGCAGAAAAAAAATCCTCATTGCCCTCGAGACAAGCCTCGGCAACGTTTCTTCACTTCCAATTTCGTGAAAAAACGAGTTTTTATCACGAAATTCAATGTTATAAGCCGAAATTCATATCCCGGTTAAAAATCGAAATCCTCTCGTGATTTTCAGTCTCAAATGGGCAAAACAAACTGAAGTAACAGAAAAAAAATCCTCATTGCCCTTGAGACAAGCCTCGGCAACGTTTCATCACTTCCAATTTCGTGAAAAAACGAGTTTTTATCACGAAATTCAATGTTATAAGCCGAAATTCATATCCCGGTGAAAAATCGAAATCCTCTCAAGATTTTCAGTCTTAAATGGGCAAAACAAACTGAAGTAACAGAAAAAAAATCCTCATTGCCCTTGAGACAAGCCTCGGCAACGTTTCATCACTTCCAATTTCGTGAAAAAACGAGTTTTTATCACGAAATTCAATGTTATAAGCCGAAATTCATATCCCGGTTGAAAAATCGAAATCCTCTCAAGATTTTCAGTCTTAAATGGGCAAAACAAACTGAAGTAACAGAAAAAAAATCCTCATTGCCCTTGAGACAAGCCTCGGCAACGTTTCTTCACTTCCAATTTCGTGAAAAAACGAGTTTTTATCACGAAATTCAATGTTATAAGCCGAAATTCATATCTTGGTGAAAAATCGGAATTCTCTCATTATTTTCAGTCTTAAATGGGCAAAACAAACTGAAGTAACAGAAAAAAAATCCTCATTGCCCTTGAGACAAGCCTCGGCAACGTTTCTTCACTTCCAATTTCGTGAAAAAACGAGTTTTTATCACGAAATTCAATGTTATAAGCCGAAATTCATATCCCGGTTAAAAATCGAAATTCTCTCAAGATTTTCAGTCTTAAATGGGCAAAACAAACTGAAGTAGCAGAAAAAAAATCCTCATTGCCCTTGACACAAGCCTCGGCAACGTTTCTTCACTTCCAATTTCGTGAAAAAACGAGTTTTTATCACGAAATTCAATGTTATAAGCCGAAATTCATATCTTGGTGAAAAATCGGAATTCTCTCATTATTTTCAGTCTCAAATGGGCAAAACAAACTGAAGTGAGCAGAAAAAAAATCCTCATTGCCCTTGAGACAAGCCTCGGCAACGTTTCATCACTTCCAATTTCGTGAAAAAACGAGTTTTTATCACGAAATTCAATGTTATAAGCCGAAATTCATATCTTGGTGAAAAATCGGAATTCTCTCATTATTTTCAGTCTCGAATGGGCAAAACAAACTGAAGTAGCAGAAAAAAAATCCTCATTGCCCTTGAGACAAGCCTCGGCAACGTTTCTTCACTTCCAATTTCGTGAAAAAACGAGTTTTTATCACGAAATTCAATGTTATAAGCCGAAATTCATATCTTGGTGAAAAATCAGGAATTCTCTCATTATTTTCAGTCTCAAATGGGCAAAACAAACTGAAGTAGCAGAAAAAAAATCCTCATTGCCCTTGAGACAAGCCTCGGCAACGTTTCTTCACTTCCAATTTCGTGAAAAAACGAGTTTTTATCACGAAATTCAATGTTATAAGCCGAAATTCATATCCCGGTTAAAAATCGAAATCCTCTCAAGATTTTCAGTCTAAAATGGGCAAAACAAACTGAAGTAGCAGAAAAAAAATCCTCATTGCCCTTGAGACAAGCCTCGGCAACGTTTCATCACTTCCAATTTCGTGAAAAAACGAGTTTTTATCACGAAATTCAATGTTATAAGCCGAAATTCTTGGTGAAAAATCGGAATTCTCTCATTATTTTCAGTCTCAAATGGGCAAAACAAACTGAAGTAACAGGAAAAAAAAATTCAATATATCCCGGTGAAAAATCGAAATCTCTCAAGATTTTCAGTCTTAAATGGGCAAAACAAAAAATCAGAAAAAAAATCTCATTGCCCTTGAGACAAGCCTCGGCAACGTTTCTTCACTTCCAATTTCGTGAAAAAACGAGTTTTTATCACGAAATTCAATGTTATAAGCCGAAATTCAAATTCCGGTTGAAAATCGAAATTCTCTCAAGATTTTCAGTCTCAAATGGGCAAAACAAACTGAAGTCACAGAAAAAAAATCCTCATTGCCCTTGAGACAAGCCTCGGCAACGTTTCATCACTTCCAATTTCGTGAAAAAACGAGTATTATCACGAAATTCAATGTTATAAGCCGAAATTCATATCCCGGTGAAAAATCGAAATCCTCTCAAGATTTTCAGTCTCAAATGGGCAAAACAAACTGAAGTAACAGAAAAAAAATCCTCATTGCCCTTGAGACAAGCCTCGGCAACGT
This sequence comes from Campoplex capitator, assembly GCA_037576405.1. NCBI lineage: Eukaryota > Metazoa > Arthropoda > Insecta > Hymenoptera > Ichneumonidae > Campoplex > Campoplex capitator. The sequence continues at coordinate 15,852 of JARBWI010000268.1, forward strand.
TTCATCACTTCCAATTTCGTGAAAAAACGAGTTTTTATCACGAAATTCAATGTTATAAGCCGAAATTCATATGCCGGTGAAAAATCGAAATCCTCTCAAGATTTTCAGTCTTGAATGGGCAAAACAAACTGAAGTAGCAGAATAAAAATCCTCATCGCCCTCGAGACAAGCCTCGTCAACGTTTCTTCACTTCCAATTTCGTGAAGAAACGAGTTTTCATCGCGAAATTCAATGTTATAAGCCGAAATTCATATCCCGGTTAAAAATCGAAATCCTCTCGTGATTTTCAGTCTCAAATGGGCAAAACAAACTGAAGTAACAGAAAAAAAATCCTCATTGCCCTTGAGACAAGCCTCGGCAACGTTTCTTCACTTCCAATTTCGTGAAAAAACGAGTTTTTATCACGAAATTCAATGTTATAAGCCGAAATTCATATCCCGGTTAAAAATCGAAATCCTCTCAAGATTTTCAGTCTTAAATGGGCAAAACAAACTAAAGTAACAGAAAAAAAATCCTCATTGCCCTTGAGACAAGCCTCGGCAACGTTTCTTCACTTCCAATTTCGTGAAAAAACGAGTTTTTATCACGAAATTCAATGTTATAAGCCGAAATTCATATCCCGGTTAAAAATCGAAAATCTCTCAAGATTTTCAGTCTTAAATGGGCAAAACAAACTGAAGTAACAGAAAAAAAATCCTCATTGCCCTTGAGACAAGCCTCGGCAACGTTTCTTCACTTCCAATTTCGTGAAAAAACGAGTTTTTATCACGAAATTCAATGTTATAAGCCGAAATTCATATCCCGGTTAAAAATCGAAATCCTCTCAAGATTTTCAGTCTTAAATGGGCAAAACAAACTGAAGTAACAGAAAAAAAATCCTCATTGCCCTTGAGACAAGCCTCGGCAACGTTTCTTCACTTCCAATTTCGTGAAAAAACGAGTTTTTATCACGAAATTCAATGTTATAAGCCGAAATTCATATCCCGGTTAAAAATCGAAATCCTCTCAAGATTTTCAGTCTTAAATGGGCAAAACAAACTGAAGTAACAGAAAAAAAAATCCTCATTGCCCTTGAGACAAGCCTCGGCAACGTTTCTTCACTTCCAATTTCGTGAAAAAACGAGTTTTTATCACGAAATTCAATGTTATAAGCCGAAATTCATATCTTGGTGAAAAATCGGAATTCTCTCATTATTTTCAGTCTCAAATGGGCAAAACAAACTGAAGTAGCAGAAAAAAAATCCTCATTGCCCTTGAGACAAGCCTCGGCAACGTTTCTTCACTTCCAATTTCGTGAAAAAACGAGTTTTTATCACGAAATTCAATGTTATAAGCCGAAATTCATATCTTGGTGAAAAATCGGAATTCTCTCATTATTTTCAGTCTTAAATGGGCAAAACAAACTGAAGTAACAGAAAAAAAATCCTCATTGCCCTTGAGACAAGCCTCGGCAACGTTTCTTCACTTCCAATTTCGTGAAAAAACGAGTTTTTATCACGAAATTCAATGTTATAAGCCGAAATTCATATCCCGGTTAAAAATCGAAATTCTCTCAAGATTTTCAGTCTCAAATGGGCAAAACAAACTGAAGTAACAGAAAAAAAATCCTCATTGCCCTTGAGACAAGCCTCGGCAACGTTTCTTCACTTCCAATTTCGTGAAAAAACGAGTTTTTATCACGAAATTCAATGTTATAAGCCGAAATTCATATCCCGGTCAAAAATCGAAATCCTCTCAAGATTTTCAGTCTTAAATGGGCAAAACAAACTGAAGTAGCAGAAAAAAAAATCCTCATTGCCCTTGAGACAAGCCTCGGCAACGTTTCATCACTTCCAATTTCGTGAAAAAACGAGTTTTTATCACGAAATTCAATGTTATAAGCCGAAATTCATATCCCGGTTAAAAATCGAAATCCTCTCAAGATTTTCAGTCTCAAATGGGCAAAACAAACTAAAGTAGCAGAAAAAAAATCCTCATTGCCCTTGAGACAAGCCTCGGCAACGTTTCATCACTTCCAATTTCGTGAAAAAACGAGTTTTTATCACGAAATTCAATGTTATAAGCCGAAATTCATATCCCGGTGAAAAATCGAAATCCTCTCAAGATTTTCAGTCTTAAATGGGCAAAACAAACTGAAGTAACAGAAAAAAAATCCTCATTGCCCTTGAGACAAGCCTCGGCAACGTTTCTTCACTTCCAATTTCGTGAAAAAACGAGTTTTTATCACGAAATTCAATGTTATAAGCCGAAATTCATATCCCGGTTAAAAATCGAAATCCTCTCGTGATTTTCAGTCTCAAATGGGCAAAACAAACTGAAGTAACAGAAAAAAAATCCTCATTGCCCTTGAGACAAGCCTCGGCAACGTTTCTTCACTTCCAATTTCGTGAAAAAACGAGTTTTTATCACGAAATTCAATGTTATAAGCCGAAATTCATATCTTGGTGAAAAATCGAAATCCTCTCAAGATTTTCAGTCTCAAATGGGCAAAACAAACTGAAGTAGCAGAAAAAAAATCCTCATTGCCCTTGAGACAAGCCTCGGCAACGTTTCATCACTTCCAATTTCGTGAAAAAACGAGTTTTTATCACGAAATTCAATGTTATAAGCCGAAATTCATATCTTGGTGAAAAATCGGAATTCTCTCATTATTTTCAGTCTCAAATGGGCAAAACAAACTGAAGTAGCAGAAAAAAAATCCTCATTGCCCTTGAGACAAGCCTCGGCAACGTTTCTTCACTTCCAATTTCGTGAAAAAACGAGTTTTTATCACGAAATTCAATGTTATAAGCCGAAATTCATATCCCGGTTAAAAATCGAAATCCTCTCAAGATTTTCAGTCTAAAACGGGCAAAACAAACTAAAGTAGCAGAAAAAAAATCCTCATTGCCCTTGAGACAAGCCTCGGCAACGTTTCATCACTTCCAATTTCGTGAAAAAACGAGTTTTTATCACGAAATTCAATGTTATAAGCCGAAATTCATATCTTGGTGAAAAATCGGAATCCTCTCATATTTTCAGTCTTAAATGGGCAAAACAAACTTAGCAGAAAAAAAATCCTCATTGCCCAACAAGCCTCGGCAACGTTTCTTCAAATTTCGTGAAAAAACGAGTTTTTATCACGAAATTCAATGTTATAAGCCGAAATTCATATTCCGGTTGAAAATCGAAATTCTTTCAAGAAAATCAATGTTATAAGCCGAAATTCACATCTTGGTGAAAAATCGGAATTCTCTCATTATTTTCAGTCTCAAATGGGCAAAACAAACTGAAGTCACAGAAAAAAAATCCTCATTGCCCTTGAGACAAGCCTCGGCAACGTTTCATCACTTCCAATTTCGTGAAAAAACGAGTTTTTATCACGAAATTCAATGTTATAAGCCGAAATTCATATCCCGGTTAAAAATCGAAATCCTCTCAAGATTTTCAGTCTCAAATGGGCAAAACAAACTAAAGTAACAGAAAAAAAATCCTCATTGCCCTTGAGACAAGCCTCGGCAACGTTTCTTCACTTCCAATTTCGTGAAAAAACGAGTTTTTATCACGAAATTCAATGTTATAAGCCGAAATTCATATCCGGTTAAAAATCGAAATCCTCTCAAGATTTTCAGTCTTAAATGGGCAAAACAAACTGAAGTAGCAGAAAAAAAATCCTCATTGCCCTCGAGACAAGCCTCGGCAACGTTTCTTCACTTCCAATTTCGTGAAAAAACGAGTTTTTATCACGAAAATCAATGTTATAAGCCGAAATTCATATCCCGGTTAAAAATCGAAATCCTCTCAAGATTTTCAGTCTCAAATGGGCAAAACAAACTGAAGTAGCAGAAAAAAAATCCTCATTGCCCTTGAGACAAGCCTCGGCAACGTTTCTTCACTTCCAATTTCGTGAAAAAACGAGTTTTTATCACGAAATTCAATGTTATAAGCCGAAATTCATATCCCGGTGAAAAATCGAAATCCTCTCAAGATTTTCAGTCTTAAATGGGCAAAACAAACTGAAGTAGCAGAAAAAAAATCCTCATTGCCCTTGAGACAAGCCTCGGCAACGTTTCTTCACTTCCAATTTCGTGAAAAAACGAGTTTTTATCACGAAATTCAATGTTATAAGCCGAAATTCATATCCCGGTTAAAAATCGAAATCCTCTCAAGATTTTCAGTCTTAAATGGGCAAAACAAACTGAAGTAGCAGAAAAAAAATCCTCATTGCCCTTGAGACAAGCCTCGGCAACGTTTCTTCACTTCCAATTTCGTGAAAAAACGAGTTTTTATCACGAAATTCAATGTTATAAGCCGAAATTCATATCCCGGTTAAAAATCGAAATCCTCTCAAGATTTTCAGTCTTAAATGGGCAAAACAAACTGAAGTAACAGAAAAAAAATCCTCATTGCCCTTGAGACAAGCCTCGGCAACGTTTCTTCACTTCCAATTTCGTGAAAAAACGAGTTTTTATCACGAAATTCAATGTTATAAGCCGAAATTCATATCCCGGTTAAAAATCGAAATCCTCTCAAGATTTTCAGTCTTAAATGGGCAAAACAAACTAAAGTAGCAGAAAAAAAATCCTCATTGCCCTTGAGACAAGCCTCGGCAACGTTTCTTCACTTCCAATTTCGTGAAAAAACGAGTTTTTATCACGAAATTCAATGTTATAAGCCGAAATTCATATCTTGGTGAAAAATCGGAATTCTCTCATTATTTTCAGTCTCAAATGGGCAAAACAAACTGAAGTAACAGAAAAAAAATCCATTATTTTCAGTCTTGAATGGGCAAAACAAACTGAAGTAACAGAAAAAAAATCCTCATTGCCCTTGACAACAAGCCTCGGCAACGTTTCTTCACTTCCAATTTCGTGAAAAAACGAGTTTTTATCACGAAATTCAATGTTATAAGCCGAAATTCATATCCCGGTGAAAAATCGAAATCCTCTCAAGATTTTCAGTCTTAAATGGGCAAAACAAACTGAAGTAGCAGAAAAAAAATCCTCATTGCCCTTGAGACAAGCCTCGGCAACGTTTCTTCACTTCCAATTTCGTGAAAAAACGAGTTTTTATCACGAAATTCAATGTTATAAGCCGAAATTCATATCCCGGTTAAAAATCGAAATCCTCTCAAGATTTTCAGTCTTAAATGGGCAAAACAAACTAAAGTAGCAGAAAAAAAATCCTCATTGCCCTTGAGACAAGCCTCGGCAACGTTTCTTCACTTCCAATTTCGTGAAAAAACGAGTTTTTATCACGAAATTCAATGTTATAAGCCGAAATTCATATCTTGGTGAAAAATCGAAATTCTCTCATTATTTTCAGTCTCAAATGGGCAAAACAAACTGAAGTAGCAGAAAAAAAATCCTCATTGCCCTTGAGACAAGCCTCGGCAACGTTTCTTCACTTCCAATTTCGTGAAAAAACGAGTTTTTATCACGAAATTCAATGTTATAAGCCGAAATTCATATCCCGGTTAAAAATCGAAATCCTCTCAAGATTTTCAGTCTTAAATGGGCAAAACAAACTGAAGTAGCAGAAAAAAAATCCTCATTGCCCTTGAGACAAGCCTCGGCAACGTTTCTTCACTTCCAATTTCGTGAAAAAACGAGTTTTTATCACGAAATTCAATGTTATAAGCCGAAATTCATATCCCGGTTGAAAAATCGAAATCCTCTCAAGATTTTCAGTCTTAAATGGGCAAAACAAACTGAAGTAGCAGAAAAAAAATCCTCATTGCCCTTGAGACAAGCCTCGGCAACGTTTCTTCACTTCCAATTTCGTGAAAAAACGAGTTTTTATCACGAAATTCAATGTTATAAGCCGAAATTCATATCCCGGTGAAAAATCGAAATCCTCTCAAGATTTTCAGTCTTAAATGGGCAAAACAAACTAAAGTAACAGAAAAAAAATCCTCATTGCCCTTGAGACAAGCCTCGGCAACGTTTCTTCACTTCCAATTTCGTGAAAAAACGAGTTTTTATCACGAAATTCAATGTTATAAGCCGAAATTCATATCTTGGTGAAAAATCGAAATCCTCTCAAGATTTTCAGTCTTAAATGGGCAAAACAAACTGAAGTAGCAGAAAAAAAATCCTCATTGCCCTTGAGACAAGCCTCGGCAACGTTTCTTCACTTCCAATTTCGTGAAAAAACGAGTTTTTATCACGAAATTCAATGTTATAAGCCGAAATTCATATCCCGGTGAAAAATCGAAATCCTCTCAAGATTTTCAGTCTCAAATGGGCAAAACAAACTGAAGTAACAGAAAAAAAATCCTCATTGCCCTTGAGACAAGCCTCGGCAACGTTTCTTCACTTCCAATTTCGTGAAAAAACGAGTTTTTATCACGAAATTCAATGTTATAAGCCGAAATTCATATCCCGGTGAAAAATCGAAATCCTCTCAATTATTTTCAGTCTTAAATGGGCAAAACAAACTGAAGTAACAGAAAAAAAATCCTCATTGCCCTTGAGACAAGCCTCGGCAACGTTTCTTCACTTCCAATTTCGTGAAAAAACGAGTTTTTATCACGAAATTCAATGTTATAAGCCGAAATTCATATCCCGGTTAAAAATCGAAATCCTCTCAAGATTTTCAGTCTCAAATGGGCAAAACAAACTGAAGTAACAGAAAAAAAATCCTCATTGCCCTTGAGACAAGCCTCGGCAACGTTTCTTCACTTCCAATTTCGTGAAAAAACGAGTTTTTATCACGAAATTCAATGTTATAAGCCGAAATTCATATCCCGGTGAAAAATCGAAATCCTCTCAAGATTTTCAGTCTTAAATGGGCAAAACAAACTGAAGTAACAGAAAAAAAATCCTCATTGCCCTTGAGACAAGCCTCGGCAACGTTTCTTCACTTCCAATTTCGTGAAAAAACGAGTTTTTATCACGAAATTCA
>JARBWI010000269.1:15000-17500 GCA_037576405.1 Campoplex capitator
AGAAAACGGGGAGAAAAAAATTTCTCGGACGTCGAACGCCGGCGAAATATTGGAAAAAAATTATAAACTATATCCGCTCGGACGTCGAACGCTCTTTCGAGAATTGGCCGTTCGACGTCCGATCCTAAACGAGACGTCTCGGAGAGCATTGGAGAGAGAAACGAGAAAATAAAAAAATAAAGATTTCTCGGACGTCGAACGCCATCGTGAAAATTGGCGTTCAACGTCCGAGGAGAGCAAAACGACGGCAATCGAGCAAATGTCTATCGACAGACGTTCTCGGATCTCGAACGCCCGCTTATTCAATAGGCGTCCAACGTCCGATCGAATAACCCTTGAAGGAATGAAGAAAACGGGGAGAAAAAAATTTCTCGGACGTCGAACGCCGGCGAAATATTGGAAAAAAATTATATACTATATGCGCTCGGACGTCGAACGCTCTTTCGAGAATTGGCCGTTCGACGTCCGATCCTAAACGAGTCGTCTCGGAGAGCATTGGAGAGAGAAACGAGAAAATAAAAAAATAAAGATTTCTCGGACGTCGAACGCCATCGTGAAAATTGGCGTTCAACGTCCGAGGAGAGCAAAACGACGGGAATCGAGCAAATGTCTATCGACAGACGTTCTCGGATCTCGAACGCCCGCTTATTCAATAGGCGTCCATCGTCCGGTCGAATAACCCTTGAAGGAATGAAGAAAACGGGGAGAAAAAAATTTCTCGGACGTCGAACGCCGGCGAAATATTGGAAAAAAATTATAAACTATATCCGCTCGGACGTCGAACGCTCTTTCGAGAATTGGCCGTTCGACGTCCGATCCTAAACGAGACGTCTCGGAGAGCATTGGAGAGAGAAACGAGAAAATAAAAAAATAAAGATTTCTCGGACGTCGAACGCCATCGTGAAAATTGGCGTTCAACGTCCGAGGAGAGCAAAACGACGGTTATCGAGCAAATGTCTATCGACAGACGTTCTCGGATCTCGAACGCCCGCTTATTCAATAGGCGTCCAACGTCCGATCGAATAACCCTTGAAGGAATGAAGAAAACGGGGAGAAAAAAATTTCTCGGACGTCGAACGCCGGCGAAATATTGGAAAAAAATTATATACTATATGCGCTCGGACGTCGAACGCTCTTTCGAGAATTGGCCGTTCGACGTCCGATCCTAAACGAGTCGTCTCGGAGAGCATTGGAGAGAGAAACGAGAAAATAAAAAAATAAAGATTTCTCGGACGTCGAACGCCATCGTGAAAATTGGCGTTCAACGTCCGAGGAGAGCAAAACGACGGGAATCGAGCAAATGTCTATCGACAGACGTTCTCGGATCTCGAACGCCCGCTTATTCAATAGGCGTCCATCGTCCGGTCGAATAACCCTTGAAGGAATGAAGAAAACGGGGAGAAAAAAATTTCTCGGACGTCGAACGCCGGCGAAATATTGGAAAAAAATTATAAACTATATCCGCTCGGACGTCGAACGCTCTTTCGAGAATTGGCCGTTCGACGTCCGATCCTAAACGAGACGTCTCGGAGAGCATTGGAGAGAGAAACGAGAAAATAAAAAAATAAAGATTTCTCGGACGTCGAACGCCATCGTGAAAATTGGCGTTCAACGTCCGAGGAGAGCAAAACGACGGCAATCGAGCAAATGTCTATCGACAGACGTTCTCGGATCTCGAACGCCCGCTTATTCAATAGGCGTCCAACGTCCGATCGAATAACCCTTGAAGGAATGAAGAAAACGGGGAGAAAAAAATTTCTCGGACGTCGAACGCCGGCGAAATATTGGAAAAAAATTATATACTATATCCGCTCGGACGTCGAACGCTCTTTCGAGAATTGGCCGTTCGACGTCCGATCCTAAACGAGTCGTCTCGGAGAGCATTGGAGAGAGAAACGAGAAAATAAAAAAATAAAGATTTCTCGGACGTCGAACGCCATCGTGAAAATTGGCGTTCAACGTCCGAGGAGAGCAAAACGACGGGAATCGAGCAAATGTCTATCGACAGACGTTCTCGGATCTCGAACGCCCGCTTATTCAATAGGCGTCCATCGTCCGGTCGAATAACCCTTGAAGGAATGAAGAAAACGGGGAGAAAAAAATTTCTCGGACGTCGAACGCCGGCGAAATATTGGAAAAAAATTATAAACTATATCCGCTCGGACGTCGAACGCTCTTTCGAGAATTGGCCGTTCGACGTCCGATCCTAAACGAGACGTCTCGGAGAGCATTGGAGAGAGAAACGAGAAAATAAAAAAATAAAGATTTCTCGGACGTCGAACGCCATCGTGAAAATTGGCGTTCAACGTCCGAGGAGAGCAAAACGACGGCAATCGAGCAAATGTCTATCGACAGACGTTCTCGGATCTCGAACGCCCGCTTATTCAATAGGCGTCCAACGTCCGATCGAATAACCCTTGAAGGAATGAAGAAAACGGGGAGAAAAAAATTTCTCGGACGTCGAACGCCGGCGAAATATTGGAAAAAAATTATATACTAT
>JARBWI010000270.1:0-5000 GCA_037576405.1 Campoplex capitator
GGCGTTCGAGATCCGAGAACGTCTGTCGATAGACATTTGCTCGATTCCCGTCGTTTTGCTCTCCTCGGACGTTGAACGCCAATTTTCACGATGGCGTTCGACGTCCGAGAAATCTTTATTTTTTTATTTTCTCGTTTCTCTCTCCAATGCTCTCCGAGACGACTCGTTTAGGATCGGACGTCGAACGGCCAATTCTCGAAAGAGCGTTCGACGTCCGAGCGCATATAGTATATAAGTTTTTTTCCAATATTTCGCCGGCGTTCGACGTCCGAGAAATTTTTTTCTCCCCGTTTTCTTCATTCCTTCAAGGGTTATTCGATCGGACGTAGGACGCCTATTGAATAAGCGGGCGTTCGAGATCCGAGAACGTCTGTCGATAGACAATTTGCTCGATAACCGTCGTTTTGCTCTCCTCGGACGTTGAACGCCAATTTTCACGATGGCGTTCGACGTCCGAGAAATCTTTATTTTTTTATTTTCTCGTTTCTCTCTCCAATGCTCTCCGAGACGTCTCGTTTAGGATCGGACGTCGAACGGCCAATTCTCGAAAGAGCGTTCGACGTCCGAGCGGATATAGTTTATAAATTTTTTTCCAATATTTCGCCGGCGTTCGACGTCCGAGAAATTTTTTTCTCCCCGTTTTCTTCATTCCTTCAAGGGTTATTCGACCGGACGATGGACGCCTATTGAATAAGCGGGCGTTCGAGATCCGAGAACGTCTGTCGATAGACATTTGCTCGATTCCCGTCGTTTTGCTCTCCTCGGCACGTTTGAACGCCAATTTTCACGATGGCGTTCGACGTCCGAGAAATCTTTATTTTTTTATTTCTCTCGTTTCTCTCTCCAATGCTCTCCGAGACGACTCGTTTAGGATCGGACGTCGAACGGCCAATTCTCGAAAGAGCGTTTCGACGTCCGAGCGCATATAGTATATAATTTTTTTCCAATATTTCGCCGGCGTTCGACGTCCGAGAAATTTTTTTCTCCCCGTTTTCTTCATTCCTTCAAGGGTTATTCGATCGGACGTTGGACGCCTATTGAATAAGCGGGCGTTCGAGATCCGAGAACGTCTGTCGATAGACATTTGCTCGATAACCGTCGTTTTGCTCTCCTCGGACGTTGAACGCCAATTTTCACGATGGCGTTCGACGTCCGAGAAATCTTTATTTTTTTATTTTCTCGTTTCTCTCTCCAATGCTCTCCGAGACGTCTCGTTTAGGATCGGACGTCGAACGGCCAATTCTCGAAAGAGCGTTCGACGTCCGAGCGGATATAGTTTATAATTTTTTTCCAATATTTCGCCGGCGTTCGACGTCCGAGAAATTTTTTTCTCCCCGTTTTCTTCATTCCTTCAAGGGTTATTCGACCGGACGATGGACGCCTATTGAATAAGGCGGGCGTTCGAGATCCGAGAACGTCTGTCGATAGACATTTGCTCGATTCCCGTCGTTTTGCTCTCCTCGGACGTTGAACGCCAATTTTCACGATGGCGTTCGACGTCCGAGAAATCTTTATTTTTTTATTTTCTCGTTTCTCTCTCCAATGCTCTTCGAGACGACTCGTTTAGGATCGGACGTCGAACGGCCAATTCTCGAAAGAGCGTTCGACGTCCGAGCGCATATAGTATATAATTTTTTTCCAATATTTCGCCGGCGTTCGACGTCCGAGAAATTTTTTTCTCCCCGTTTCTCTTCATTCCTTCAAGGGTTATTCGATCGGACGTTGGACGCCTATTGAATAAGCGGGCGTTCGAGATCCGAGAACGTCTGTCGATAGACATTTGCTCGATTGCCGTCGTTTTGCTCTCCTCGGACGTTGAACGCCAATTTTCACGATGGCGTTCGACGTCCGAGAAATCTTTATTTTTTTATTTTCTCGTTTCTCTCTCCAATGCTCTCCGAGACGTCTCGTTTAGGATCGGACGTCGAACGGCCAATTCTCGAAAGAGCGTTCGACGTCCGAGCGCATATAGTATATAATTTTTTTCCAATATTTCGCCGGCGTTCGACGTCCGAGAAATTTTTTTCTCCCCGTTTTCTTCATTCCTTCAAGGGTTATTCGATCGGACGTTGGACGCCTATTGAATAAGCGGGCGTTCGAGATCCGAGAACGTCTGTCGATAGACATTTGCTCGATAACCGTCGTTTTGCTCTCCTCGGACGTTGAAACGCCAATTTTCACGATGGCGTTCGACGTCCGAGAAATCTTTATTTTTTTATTTTCTCGTTTCTCTCTCCAATGCTCTCCGAGACGTCTCGTTTAGGATCGGACGTCGAACGGCCAATTCTCGAAAGAGCGTTCGACGTCCGAGCGGATATAGTTTATAATTTTTTTCCAATATTTCGCCGGCGTTTCGACGTCCGAGAAATTTTTTTCTCCCCGTTTTCTTCATTCCTTCAAGGGTTATTCGACCGGACGATGGACGCCTATTGAATAAGCGGGCGTTCGAGATCCGAGAACGTCTGTCGATAGACATTTGCTCGATTCCCGTCGTTTTGCTCTCCTCGGACGTTGAACGCCAATTTTCACGATGGCGTTCGACGTCCGAGAAATCTTTATTTTTTTATTTTCTCGTTTCTCTCTCCAATGCTCTCCGAGACGTCTCGTTTAGGATCGGACGTCGAACGGCCAATTCTCGAAAGAGCGTTCGACGTCCCGAGCGGATATAGTTTATAATTTTTTTCCAATATTTCGCCGGCGTTCGACGTCCGAGAAATTTTTTTCTCCCCGTTTTCTTCATTCCTTCATAGGGTTATTCGACCGGACGATGGACGCCTATTGAATAAGCGGGCGTTCGAGATCCGAGAACGTCTGTCGATAGACATTTGCTCGATTCCCGTCGTTTTGCTCTCCTCGGACGTTGAACGCCAATTTTCACGATGGCGTTCGACGTCCGAGAAATCTTTATTTTTTTATTTTCTCGTTTCTCTCTCCAATGCTCTCCGAGACGACTCGTTTAGGATCGGACGTCGAACGGCCAATTCTCGAAAGAGCGTTCGACGTCCGAGCGCATATAGTATATAATTTTTTTCCAATATTTCGCCGGCGTTCGACGTCCGAGAAATTTTTTTCTCCCGTTTTCTTCATTCCTTCAAGGGTTATTCGATCGGACGTTGGACGCCTATTGAATAAGCGGGCGTTCGAGATCCGAGAACGTCTGTCGATAGACATTTGCTCGATAACCGTCGTTTTGCTCTCCTCGGACGTTGAACGCCAATTTTCACGATGGCGTTCGACGTCCGAGAAATCTTTATTTTTTTATTTTCTCGTTTCTCTCTCCAATGCTCTCCGAGACGTCTCGTTTAGGATCGGACGTCGAACGGCCAATTCTCGAAAGAGCGTTCGACGTCCGAGCGGATATAGTTTATAATTTTTTTCCAATATTTCGCCGGCGTTCGACGTCCGAGAAATTTTTTTCTCCCCGTTTTCTTCATTCCTTCAAGGGTTATTCGACCGGACGATGGACGCCTATTGAATAAGCGGGCGTTCGAGATCCGAGAACGTCTGTCGATAGACATTTGCTCGATTCCCGTCGTTTTGCTCTCCTCGGACGTTGAACGCCAATTTTCACGATGGCGTTCGACGTCCGAGAAATCTTTATTTTTTTATTTTCTCGTTTCTCTCTCCAATGCTCTCCGAGACGACTCGTTTAGGATCGGACGTCGAACGGCCAATTCTCGAAAGAGCGTTCGACGTCCGAGCGCATATAGTATATAATTTTTTTCCAATATTTCGCCGGCGTTCGACGTCCGAGAAATTTTTTTCTCCCCGTTTTCTTCATTCCTTCAAGGGTTATTCGATCGGACGTTGGACGCCTATTGAATAAGCGGGCGTTCGAGATCCGAGAACGTCTGTCGATAGACATTTGCTCGATAACCGTCGTTTTGCTCTCCTCGGACGTTGAACGCCAATTTTCACGATGGCGTTCGACGTCCGAGAAATCTTTATTTTTTTATTTTCTCGTTTCTCTCTCCAATGCTCTCCGAGACGTCTCGTTTAGGATCGGACGTCGAACGGCCAATTCTCGAAAGAGCGTTCGACGTCCGAGCGGATATAGTTTATAATTTTTTTCCAATATTTCGCCGGCGTTCGACGTCCGAGAAATTTTTTTCTCCCCGTTTTCTTCATTCCTTCAAGGGTTATTCGACCGGACGATGGACGCCTATTGAATAAGCGGGCGTTCGAGATCCGAGAACGTCTGTCGATAGACATTTGCTCGATTCCCGTCGTTTTGCTCTCCTCGGACGTTGAACGCCAATTTTCACGATGGCGTTCGACGTCCGAGAAATCTTTATTTTTTTATTTTCTCGTTTCTCTCTCCAATGCTCTCCGAGACGACTCGTTTAGGATCGGACGTCGAACGGCCAATTCTCGAAAGAGCGTTCGACGTCCGAGCGCATATAGTATATAATTTTTTTCCAATATTTCGCCGGCGTTCGACGTCCGAGAAATTTTTTTCTCCCCGTTTTCTTCATTCCTTCAAGGGTTATTCGATCGGACGTTGGACGCCTATTGAATAAGCGGGCGTTCGAGATCCGAGAACGTCTGTCGATAGACATTTGCTCGATAACCGTCGTTTTGCTCTCCTCGGACGTTGAACGCCAATTTTCACGATGGCGTTCGACGTCCGAGAAATCTTTATTTTTTTATTTTCTCGTTTCTCTCTCCAATGCTCTCCGAGACGTCTCGTTTAGGATCGGACGTCGAACGGCCAATTCTCGAAAGAGCGTTCGACGTCCGAGCGGATATAGTTTATAATTTTTTTCCAATATTTCGCCGGCGTTCGACGTCCGAGAAATTTTTTTCTCCCCGTTTTCTTCATTCCTTCAAGGGTTATTCGACCGGACGATGGACGCCTATTGAATAAGCGGGCGTTCGAGATCCGAGAACGTCTGTCGATAGACATTTGCTCGATTCCCGTCGTTTTGCTCTCCTCGGACGTTGAACGCCAATTTTCACGATGGCGTTCGACGTCCGAGAAATCTTTATTTTTTTATTTT
>JARBWI010000270.1:10000-20000 GCA_037576405.1 Campoplex capitator
TCACTTTCATCCTATTGAGGGCGAGGCGCATCTCTTCCGACGTCACGGGGGCCGGGGGATCAGGCACTGGATGGACCGGCTCTTCTCGGGGCTCCCGCATGGGAAGCCGCGGGAAGAAACGCTCCAAAAGCGCCGTGGCGCTCGCTTCCCAAGAGGTTGCGAGCACCCCTCCAACCCTCACTCCGCCGATGTCGACCGGGCCCCGTCGGCCCCTGAGGATCCTATAAGCGGATCCCCAAGGGTCGGCGTTGCCTACCTCGCCCACGAATTCCCGCCAATTCTCCTCCTTCTTCTGAAGGACCAGGCTCTGGAAGTTCCGGTACAGCCGTCTATAGGCACCCCGGAGCTCCACCTGTTCGTCCTCTGGAGCCTCCCGTCGTCGGGCCCGCTGAAGTGCCACCCTGGCTCGCCTGGCGAGTCGCCTCGCCGAAGTGAGCTCTCGGCACCACCAGCGGGATCTCCGACGCGGACTTGTACCTGCCGCGCCTAGCTGGGCATCGTTCACGCCCTGAACAAGGGTCGTGATTGCCTCTGCAAGGGCGACAGGCCCCTCGTGCACCAACGCGTCGCGATCGACGTCCACCGCGGCCTGAGCCAGGGCGGTGCCGTACGCTCCCCAATCCACGTCGACGGTCCGCCACCTGCACGCAGGCAGCGGAAGATCAGCGCCTCCGTCTCTCCGGGCAAGGGTCACACAAATCGCGTTGTGGTCCGAGTGCAAGAGGTCTGGCAGGACTTCCCACTCGACCTCGTACACTCGCTCAACACCCTTACCCAGAGTGACGTCGATATCCGACCTGCCAACAGGTCCGTCGAACGTGAACTCCTGGGACGGTTCATTCAGGACTTCCAGGTCGCAAGCGACAATGAAGGCCTCGAATTCCCCACCCCGGATCGCGTTGGGGTAGCCCCTTAGCCGGTTCTTGGAGTGCCACAGGCGGGACACGGCGTTCGCATCCATGCCTGCCAGCACGGGGGCCTCTCGCAGGTGGGTAAATACCCACTCCAAATACTGGAAGTAGCTGTCGAGAGGAACCCCGTGGCGGCAGTACACGGAGCATAGGTACATTGTACCAAAAACACCGCGCACCCACACCGTCGCGCCCCCTTCACCAGGCACCGTGACCACCGTTGCATCGAGCGTTGCGTCCGCGAGAACTACGGCGGATTTGCCGTCGCCGCTCTGGAAGGCCCGCATCCAGGCCGGCAGCCCCGCCACGAACCCCCCCTGTCGGAGGTATGGTTCTTGCAGCAGGGCAGCGGCGTAGCGGCCCTCCACCAGAGCCTGGCCGAGCTCAGCCATCACCCCCCTAGACCGCCGGCAGTTCAGCTGGAGAACCCGGAGTCTCCGTGACTCCAGGGCTTCCAAATCACCGGCGACGCTCGTTTCGGGGAGCTGGCTAGCCATTCCCGGCATCTGGCTCACGTTCCGACGGGGCCCCTGGACGGGCGCGTTCCTCCGCGGCCGCAGCCCGCTCCTGGGCAAGCGCCTCCCGATAGACGGGGCACGTGCCATCCAACGCCGCGTGGGCTGCCCCAAGGCCAAACTCCCTGCAATTAGTAGATAGGGACACTAAATCACCTATTTGTATTTAACGTGCCGTCTCCACCTTACGGTCTACGACACGGCACCCATGTGCGCGGGGCTGGGATCACGCCAAGCCAGCGCACCGCCAGGGCTCATACCACGGGCTCCACGACGCACCGTGCTAGAGCCGAGGCAGCTACCAATTCCTTCCCGGTGGTTTAGACCGTTCAGCCCCTTGGTTCGGGGGGGAGCACTTTCCAAACTCCCTACGGCCTATGCAGGACCGCTCCCGAGTTGTGATCGCGCAACTCACACGCCTTAACCACTGCCCCCGCGAGTCCAACCTCATTATGGCCGGGCGGCGATTGCAAAATGCTCTCACCGGGGCTCCCGGCCCCCGCGGTACCAGTATTCGCCACTGGTCGGACGTTCGTGGGTCGACTTGGCCCACTCCGGAATAAGCTCTAACCAGCCTTGGCACCGGTCGGCCAGCTCGGGTTCGCGGGTGCGCCAGACCCGAAAGGGCCGGGACCTATTGGTCTCCTGCACCCTTCCCTGCGTTACACTCACTCATTCACTCACTCATTCACTCACTCATCCTCTCCAGCAGCGCGGGCCCTCTCGTCGAAGGCCCAGCCTGCGAAGCTCCTGAGTGCCTGGAAGCTCTCGGGGGAGTTGGCAACCCCTTGGAGATTCCAGGACCCATCATCGTCCTGCCGGACGCCCATAGCCAGCAAATCACGGCGTTCTTCATACAACCGGCAGTCCAGCAGGACATGAGGGGAAGTCTCCTCAGCCTCACCGCACCGGCACAACGGGGTCGCTTCGAGAGTCCTTCGATGAAGGTACTCGTTCAGCGACCCGTGCCCTGTCAGCAGATAACCCGTTGGGAGGCCGAAGCAACTCCCCCTGAGGAGCCTCGCAGGCACGGCGGGATCTCGTATGAAGAGGCGGGTCGTCCCACCCTTCGCGCAGTCCCGCCAGCGCTGCCCCCATTCAACCCAAACAGCCTCGCGCGCCTGGACCACGGTCCGTGGCGCCTCCTCGCCGTTCGCTCCGGGGAGCTCCCACTGTACTGGCATACCCTTCCGCAGGCAGTACGCCGCTTCCAGGTATTTCGCCTCCAAGTCCCATGGCAGCTCACCCATGAGCACCGTCATCGCCTCCGTCGAAACGGTCCGGCAGACGAACAGTGCGGCGAGGAGGACCGACCGCTGAGCCCTGTTAAGCAGGACTCGCGCCGTTACCCTACCCCTCACGAAGCTCCCCCAAACCGGTGCGCCATACAGCGCGCACGGGACAAAGAGCCCACGGTACCAGGACCCAATGGTCCGGCGCCTGAGGCCCCAGTCCCGCCGCATCACTCGCCGCAGTTGCCCCACGAGGGAGGCAATCTTTCCCCTAATCTCTCGCAGGTGAGGCTCAAAATTGAGGCGCTCGCCTACGAGGATTCCCAGATACTTGACTTCCTCCCTGTAGGGAACGACGCCACGGTCGAGGCGAACCCTGGGGTGTCTGGTGTCCGCGAACCTACCGCGGAGCACCATGCACACGGTCTTATCCCGAGAGATTTCGACGGCGGCACTGACACCCCACTCCCTCACCATCTCGAGGGCCTCGGAGGCCTGAGTTTCGACACTCAGGCGCGAGTTCCCCGAGGAGATCAGGAGCGTGTCATCGGCGTAGGCAACGACCTCGATCTGCTCTCCCTGGAGCCGGCGCAGCAGAGGGTCCAGGGCCAGGTTCCACAGAATCGGCCCAGACATCGACCCCTGCGGGCAGCCTCGCTCCACGTCCAGCTCAACCCGGCCATACCGGGAAGCCATAAACGCCCGACGGTCTTGGAAGAAGCTCCGCCAGACTCCCAACTCGGGACATCCGGCGGTCTCCAGGATCCCGAGGATCGTGGCCCAGCTCAGGTGATCGAAGGCCCCCTTGAAATCAACAAACGTACCAAGTACGTATTGGTGGGGGGACTCTTCGACCACTCTCATCGCAAGGTGCCACGCGTCCTCGGTGCCCCTTCCAGCCCTGAATCCAAACTGCCGGTCCGAGAGGGAGTGAGCCTCTCTCACCTCCAGCCTACGTACCAAAATCTTCTCCAGCAGCTTGCCCAGGACCGAAAGGAGGCTGATCGGTCGATACGATCCGGCCTCGTCGGGCGGCTTTCCGGGACCCTTGAGGATGGCCACGACGCGGGCGCTCTTCCACTGGGGTGGAAACACTCCAGCTTCCAAGCAGCCGTTGTACATGGCCAGCATCAGGGTCGGCACGAACGTGACCAGGGCACGGACCATATGGACGGTTATACCGTCAGGTCCAGGCGCGCTCTTCACTTTCATCCTATTGAGGGCGAGGCGCATCTCTTCCGACGTCACGGGGGCCGGGGGATCAGGCACTGGATGGACCGGCTCTTCTCGGGGCTCCCGCATGGGAAGCCGCGGGAAGAAACGCTCCAAAAGCGCCGTGGCGCTCGCTTCCCAAGAGGTTGCGAGCACCCCTCCAACCCTCACTCCGCCGATGTCGACCGGGCCCCGTCGGCCCCTGAGGATCCTATAAGCGGATCCCCAAGGGTCGGCGTTGCCTACCTCGCCCACGAATTCCCGCCAATTCTCCTCCTTCTTCTGAAGGACCAGGCTCTGGAAGTTCCGGTACAGCCGTCTATAGGCACCCCGGAGCTCCACCTGTTCGTCCTCTGGAGCCTCCCGTCGTCGGGCCCGCTGAAGTGCCACCCTGGCTCGCCTGGCGAGTCGCCTCGCCGAAGTGAGCTCTCGGCACCACCAGCGGGATCTCCGACGCGGACTTGTACCTGCCGCGCCTAGCTGGGCATCGTTCACGCCCTGAACAAGGGTCGTGATTGCCTCTGCAAGGGCGACAGGCCCCTCGTGCACCAACGCGTCGCGATCGACGTCCGCCGCGGCCTGAGCCAGGGCGGTGCCGTACGCTCCCCAATCCACGTCGACGGTCCGCCACCTGCACGCAGGCAGCGGAAGATCAGCGCCTCCGTCTCTCCGGGCAAGGGTCACACAAATCGCGTTATGGTCCGAGTGCAAGAGGTCTGGCAGGACTTCCCACTCGACCTCGTACACTCGCTCAACACCCTTACCCAGAGTGACGTCGATATCCGACCTGCCAACAGGTCCGTCGAACGTGAACTCCTGGGACGGTTCATTCAGGACTTCCAGGTCGCAAGCGACAATGAAGGCCTCGAATTCCCCACCCCGGATCGCGTTGGGGTAGCCCCTTAGCCGGTTCTTGGAGTGCCACAGGTGGGACACGGCGTTCGCATCCATGCCTGCCAGCACGGGGGCCTCTCGCAGGTGGGTAAATACCCACTCCAAATACTGGAAGTAGCTGTCGAGAGGAACCCCGTGGCGGCAGTACACGGAGCATAGGTACATTGTACCAAAAACACCGCGCACCCACACCGTCGCGCCCCCTTCACCAGGCACCGTGACCACCGTTGCATCGAGCGTTGCGTCCGCGAGAACTACGGCGGATTTGCCGTCGCCGCTCTGGAAGACCCGCATCCAGGCCGGCAGCCCCGCCACGAACCCCCCCTGTCGGAGGTATGGTTCTTGCAGCAGGGCAGCGGCGTAGCGTCCCTCCACCAGAGCCTGGCCGAGCTCAGCCATCACCCCCCTAGACCGCCGGCAGTTCAGCTGGAGAACCCGGAGTCTCCGTGACTCCAGGGCTTCCAGATCACCGGCGACGCTCGTTTCGGGGAGCTGGCTAGCCATTCCCGGCATCTGGCTCATGTTCCGACGGGGCCCCTGGACGGGCGCGTTCCTCCGCGGCCGCAGCCCGCTCCTGGGCAAGCGCCTCCCGATAGACGGGGCACGTGCCATCCAACGCCGCGTGGGCTGCCCCAAGGCCAAACTCCCTGCAATTCACGCAGCAGGGAGGCACTGCTCTCGCTGGGCAGCCCGCGGCCAAATGTCCGTCCCCGGCGCACCAGCCACACGTCACCGTCCGCTTACGGCAAGACGCCGCCGAGTGGCCGAAGCCCAGGCAGCGGAAGCAGCGGTCGGCGTCAACGAAATCCCTGACAATGCAGGAATTCCACCCCAAGAGGACGCGCCCCTTCCTGACCATCGCGGTCGCGACCCGAGGCGTAGCCTCCAACACCCAAACACTGCCTCGTGGGGCAGCCCCTCGCGCGCCAGTTTTCCGCGCGAGCCTAACAGACGCTCGGAACTCGCCCTCCTGCATATCCGGGAGACTTTGCGCCCGGAGGGCGGTCAAAACCGCAGCTTCCGTCTCGTCCGCAGGCACCGCGACCACCGCAACTTTCACCCGGGGAGCCTCCGGCTCAGCGACGATGAGACCCCCCTCGCGGATCGCCTCGCTTGACCGGAAAAACTCCAGCTCTTCTTTCGTACGGGTCTCAACCAGGACACCGCCTCGGACGACCCTGACCCCCGTTACGCACACCGAATTTTCCCCAGGGTTAACCAGGGTCTTAAGGCGATCCCTTACCTGCGCTGGCCCCATTGAACCAGCCTCCGACGCCCGCACGAATACAGCATTAGCAGGGGGCTCGCGCGGCGGCCTCGGCGCAGGGCGACGAAGAGGCACGCGCTGGACCGCCACCGCCTGCGCCGGTCTCGGCTGAACGTTCCCAGGGGGTGGCGCTCCCACCGCCGCAGCGAACGAAATCGGACGCCCAGGGTTTGCCGGGGCAACAGGTCGAGGTCCCGGCCCCGCACCCGCCGCTCCTCCAGCGCCCTGGCGACCCAACACCTCAGTCGCAGCACGGAGCCCCGTACACTCGCCTGCCAAATTCTGGACCTTCCCGGTCACAGCGACGAGGAGGGACATCAGCCCCGCGACTTTATCGCCGATGAATGCGGCCGAACTCTTCACGACCTTATTCCCTGGGTCCATGACATGGGCCCTCACTTCCCCCACCAGTTCCTCTGCCCGAGCGACGAGCTCGGTTGGGCTGACCCACCTCGGGGGCCCCTCTCCGCCGAACGCGGTCGACGGGACCCTTAGGCTCGCACTTGTCGGGGCCGGCGCAGCTGCAGCCAGGCCCACATCTGCCCGTCGAGGGGCAGGGCGCGAACGGGAACTTGCTCCCGCATCTCCCGACTTCTTCTCTCCCGACTTCTTCTTCTCTCTCGATTTTCCCTCTCCTGACTTCTTCTCTTCCGACTTTTCCTCTCCCGACTTTCCCTCTCCCGACTTTCCCTCACCCGACTTCTTCCTTCTCACGACGGTCTCCCACGAGGCCTTTGGGCCTGAGTCCGCACCACCCTGGCCAGACATCGACGCATTACTGACTGCAGGGGGCTGCGCTCCCAAAGGCCTCGGGGTCTCCGACTCACTCTCGGCCTCCATCCCGCACTCTGACGCGCTCGCTTCGGACGACGCCTCGTCAGACACCGCGCTTGGATGGGGGAACCCCGAGCCACTGGCAGCTGCCCTTCTCTTCCTCACCTGCTTCTTTTTCCTCCAGAAAGGTCCCTTCGAGGATGCCGGGCCTGGGCGCCCCGCTAAGACGCGGGACTCTGCCGCTGACGAGGCGCTGGCCGACTCACCCGCTGACCGGGACGCTCTCCTCTTCACTCCTGGCGAAGCGGGAGGACCCATCGCAATGGTCCCGCTTGCCGTCGACGTCTTCTCGACGCACTGAGTGGGTGAACCACCTCCAGCGCTACTCTCTTCCTTCCCTGGCGAAGCGGGATAACCCACCGAAATGGTCCCGCTCGCCGTCGACGCTCCTTCGACGTGCGGAGGGGCTTCACCACCTCCAACACTCTCCTCTCCCTCTACCGATGTTTGAGCCGCGGGAAGCTCGTTGTCCTTGGACACCTTTCCTACTTTATTGAATCCGGACATAATTCATAAAGTGGGGCTTTTAACGAGGTTCCCCCAGCTCGATCTCCCAGCCCTCAAAACCCCTTTCCCCACCACCCCCCAATACGAGGACGTTGACCCCAGCAATGACACACCGACTGCGCCCCGTAAGGGCACGGCCAGCGGGGCAAAGCTAAGACCTCCGTCCACGGTCCCCTGCCCGAGGACCAGAACACCCCACGGCATGTCGAGGATCGCGGGACTCCCCTGTCATGGCACCAACTTATTGCGGGTGGCCGCGGTCGGGACAACACCCGGCCCCCCTGCGGCCCGCACCCTGGAGCCACCAGGACCACAGGGGCGACACGAGCTTTTTACACGCGTTGCTACGAGGCAGCCCACACCGGGTAGCGAGTCCGAGTCGGGCCCCGGTACTACCGCGCGGTCCCCAGGCGTGTCCAACTCCCCATCCGAGGGAGCCTCCCAGGTTTCCAACTGTACCCTCGCCGCATCCGCCAGATTCACTCGAAGGGCACGATCCAAGACTACCGATGAAGTGCGCGGGACCAAGGGTTTGTGTTGCTCTTTCCTGGTCCCTCACCGTCGAACCGCGCGGACAAGCCGCTTGGCCTTTCGGATCATCGAGACTCGGACCCCCCCACCATCTACAGGTGGCAACACATCGGGGAGTGCCAGTATTCGCCACTGGTCTGACGTTCGTAGGTCAACTTGGCCTACTGCGGTATGGGCACCACCGCCCGGCACCGGTCGGCCAGCACTCGGGTCCGCGGGTTCGCCAAACCCGAAAGGGCCGGGGCCTTCGGCCTCCTGCGCCCTTCCCTGCGGGAAGTAGATAGGGACAGTGGGAATCTCGTTAATCCATTCATGCGCGTCACTAATTAGATGACGAGGCATTTGGCTATTTTTTTTTTTTTTTTTTTTTTTTGAGAGGAGAAAATGCTTTTACGCACACCAGCGTAAAACGATGGTAGTGTGAGACTCAGTTGTTAATACTCACTAAAAACTCCTCTTACCTGATCCTGGTATTACCAGCCATGTAAGACGGAGAATTAAACTCCTCAAAATTGTGCCTGAGGTCTTGCAGGCATCACGACGATATCCGAGATTGTGCTGCTGATCTTTATCCAATTCCTGTTCGAGCAGTGCTTCGCATGAATGTGGAAAATATGCTAAGTCCCCCTATCAGTACTCTGGTGGACATGATCTTAAGCTCCGACTTTCGCAAAATTCCCAGACGAACCAGGTCTTCCGCTGAGTCTTTACTCCAGACACCCTTCCAGTTTAACGTGATTGAGGTGAAAGCAACGCTATCGACGCGATACTTTCTCTTAATCATATCTTCCAACACCTTGTACTTCTCAACCTTGTCGAAGTGGGCCATTCGCAATTTGCGTTGAACGCTAATTACCGTGGCGTCGACGACTACTGCGTTCGAGCCTTTTATTGCTAAAAGGTCAGGTTCAAGATTCCCCTCAGTTCGTTTGAACCTCGGTTTCTCTATCACCTGGTAGTCTTTTTTCAAGGATTGAGCAACATAGGTGATACAAGCATCGTGGCGCTTAATGCGAACGCCAGAAGTTCTGGGACAGAATTGGAGCACATGAGCCAAAGTCTCAGTGTCCCTACATCCCGCCCTGCACGATCGATCGGCGAGCCGACCACGAGATGTTCGAGATCGTACAGGCAGAGCGTTGATTCTGAGTCGTGACATGTTCAGGAAATCCCTCCCAGTCACGAGCCCAGTGCCCTGAGTGACCCAAGCATGTTGCGATGGGACTTTCTTGGATTCCTCCAGACCGTCACCATCAAACGTTCTATGCAACTGCTTAGCCCACCGCTTCTGGATTCTTTCAGCATTAACTAACACAGTCCCCTGATCATTCAACCTACTTTCTGCTTTCCGTATTTCGGAAGATAGAAAAATAGACTCAGCTGATTGTCCTTCGGTGCGTTTATTCGCGCCAAGGTTCCTCAGCCTTCGGAGTCGCAGCATAGGCATGCTCCAGCGCAGAGACGGTAGGCCAAGGCCTCCGTCACTGGCATCGGCATGAAAGTAGGATGTCACAGTGTCATGTGGAAGAGCTAACCACTTCCTCACCGCATCTCGGGTCATAATATCCAACTTGTTCAACGTACTGATGTTCGTACAACCCAGAGTCAAACTGTGGTAAAGACTTGGGAGCACCATCACTCGAAGGCCGAACAAACGTTGTTGGGGCTTCAGTGGTGCTTTGGATAAAATGTCGAGTGCAGTTCGGTAGGCATCGAATGGTCGTCCGATTTGTCGTCCCTCGGGTGAGAACGGAACGCCCAGATATTTCCACTGATCAGATCTCTTAAGAGCTGGCATAGGCCTGCCCTGACAGTGAAAAATGGTTTGAGCATCTACCACGCTCTTCTTCCGGTGCGGTGCATTCCGTATGGCGACAGTAAAACTCTTGCCAGCGTTAACGGAAAGACCGCACTCCGAGAGGAAGTCAGTAGAGGTGTCAAGTAGACTCTGTAGACCTTGCGGCGTGGCGGCGAAAAATATGAGATCATCGGCGAATGCCGAAGCATTCACCTTACTCTCGCCAACCCTTATCCCTACGTCAGCTGGAAGCCGGCGTAATAGGCGTTCAACTATCATATTGAATATGATAGGGGATA
>JARBWI010000270.1:27500-32643 GCA_037576405.1 Campoplex capitator
TCGTGAGCTCTCAGAGTGTGTGCGGCGCACGCGAACGCTACACCGATATCACACCACCCTTTTACATAATTTTATATAATATTTCTTTTAGAAACTCGACTTGCGGCGAGATTTCACGGATTGCATAATCATTCTTGAAAATGCTATAACCCGCATTAAGCTTCTTTTCAAACATTCTCTCAACTCGTCGCTAGGAATATTCATTCGCAGAGCGACTGGATGTGTCTTTGAAATTTCTTTCACTTCAAGGCACTATTCGTGTGTGTTTTTATTAAAAACGACACACGTTTTCGTAATGTGTTTTCTCTCGCCCGGTAATGGGTGAGTCGATGCTCGGTTCAACATTTCGTTCGTTTCGAACGTCGTTTTTACATACCGCCTAGGGCGTTGACCACGTCAAGGGCCATTCGGTCATAGACACCGACCCGTGGTCATGCTGCGTTGGACGATATTAAACGAAGAGGATCCCCGATTTTTTTTTCAAAAACGGTTCGCCGCCTTCGCGATTTAAATATGTTGTTCTCGAGATCGAGAAAGGGATATATATTTTAAAAATAAAATATACATCGCACAAAGTATTTTACTTTGTACTCGTCGTCGTCGACGACGACGACGACCTTTCTTTGATATAGGTACGAGAGCGCATCAACTTGACCTGCGGTCGAACGGTCTTAAGCACGGCCGTAAAGGGGAAAAAAGTTGACGCTCGACTGATGGTGCGCGCGAGGGTATAGTTGGGAAACATAAAATTTTCGGTTTCAACATTTCACGAGGAGGCTTTTCGCCATTGCTCGGAATTCAACTTGTTATTACAGATATTATTATTAATATTGATGACGAAAATATACTTTTTGTTAATTGTATTTTTTTTTTTTTTTTTTTTTTTCTCTTCACCGAAAGTATACAAAAGTACGCGGGAAATGCTTCTACGAAATGGAAAAAAAAAAAAAACAACAACATCGTCTTCACCGGCTCTGAAGAAATTTTTGCCGGATATTAAATTTTTCCGAGTTCTCGGACGTTGAACGCCAAATTTCAAGGGGGCGTTCGACGTCCGAGAATTTTTTTCCCCGTTCCCATCATTCCTTCGAGGGTTATTCGATCGGACGTTGGACGCCTATTGAATAAGCGGGCGTTCGAGATCCGAGAACGTCTGTCGATAGACATTTGCTCGATAACCGTCGTTTTGCTCTCCTCGGACGTTGAACGCCAATTTTCACGATGGCGTTCGACGTCCGAGAAATCTTTATTTTTTTATTTTCTCGTTTCTCTCTCCAATGCTCTCCGAGACGTCTCGTTTAGGATCGGACGTCGAACGGCCAATTCTCGAAAGAGCGTTCGACGTCCGAGCGGATATAGTTTATAATTTTTTTCCAATATTTCGCCGGCGTTCGACGTCCGAGAAATTTTTTTCTCCCCGTTTTCTTCATTCCTTCAAGGGTTATTCGACCGGACGATGGACGCCTATTGAATAAGCGGGCGTTCGAGATCCGAGAACGTCTGTCGATAGACATTTGCTCGATTCCCGTCGTTTTGCTCTCCTCGGACGTTGAACGCCAATTTTCACGATGGCGTTCGACGTCCGAGAAATCTTTATTTTTTTATTTTCTCGTTTCTCTCTCCAATGCTCTCCGAGACGTCTCGTTTAGGATCGGACGTCGAACGGCCAATTCTCGAAAGAGCGTTCGACGTCCGAGCGGATATAGTTTATAATTTTTTTCCAATATTTCGCCGGCGTTCGACGTCCGAGAAATTTTTTTTCTCCCCGTTTTCTTCATTCCTTCAAGGGTTATTCGACCGGACGATGGACGCCTATTGAATAAGCGGGCGTTCGAGATCCGAGAACGTCTGTCGATAGACATTTGCTCGATTCCCGTCGTTTTGCTCTCCTCGGACGTTGAACGCCAATTTTCACGATGGCGTTCGACGTCCGAGAAATCTTTATTTTTTTATTTTCTCGTTTCTCTCTCCAATGCTCTCCGAGACGACTCGTTTAGGATCGGACGTCGAACGGCCAATTCTCGAAAGAGCGTTCGACGTCCGAGCGGATATAGTATATAATTTTTTTCCAATATTTCGCCGGCGTTCGACGTCCGAGAAATTTTTTTCTCCCCGTTTTCTTCATTCCTTCAAGGGTTATTCGACCGGACGATGGACGCCTATTGAATAAGCGGGCGTTCGAGATCCGAGAACGTCTGTCGATAGACATTTGCTCGATTCCCGTCGTTTTGCTCTCCTCGGACGTTGAACGCCAATTTTCACGATGGCGTTCGACGTCCGAGAAATCTTTATTTTTTTATTTTCTCGTTTCTCTCTCCAATGCTCTCCGAGACGACTCGTTTAGGATCGGACGTCGAACGGCCAATTCTCGAAAGAGCGTTCGACGTCCGAGCGCATATAGTATATAATTTTTTTCCAATATTTCGCCGGCGTTCGACGTCCGAGAAATTTTTTTCTCCCGTTTTCTTCATTCCTTCAAGGGTTATTCGATCGGACGTTGGACGCCTATTGAATAAGCGGGCGTTCGAGATCCGAGAACGTCTGTCGATAGACATTTGCTCGATTGCCGTCGTTTTGCTCTCCTCGGACGTTGAACGCCAATTTTCACGATGGCGTTCGACGTCCGAGAAATCTTTATTTTTTTATTTTCTCGTTTCTCTCTCCAATGCTCTCCGAGACGTCTCGTTTAGGATCGGACGTCGAACGGCCAATTCTCGAAAGAGCGTTCGACGTCCGAGCGCATATAGTATATAATTTTTTTCCAATATTTCGCCGGCGTTCGACGTCCGAGAAATTTTTTTCTCCCCGTTTTCTTCATTCCTTCAAGGGTTATTCGATCGGACGTTGGACGCCTATTGAATAAGCGGGCGTTCGAGATCCGAGAACGTCTGTCGATAGACATTTGCTCGATAACCGTCGTTTTGCTCTCCTCGGACGTTGAACGCCAATTTTCACGATGGCGTTCGACGTCCGAGAAATCTTTATTTTTTTATTTTCTCGTTTCTCTCTCCAATGCTCTCCGAGACGTCTCGTTTAGGATCGGACGTCGAACGGCCAATTCTCGAAAGAGCGTTCGACGTCCGAGCGGATATAGTTTATAATTTTTTTCCAATATTTCGCCGGCGTTCGACGTCCGAGAAATTTTTTTCTCCCCGTTTTCTTCATTCCTTCAAGGGTTATTCGACCGGACGATGGACGCCTATTGAATAAGCGGGCGTTCGAGATCCGAGAACGTCTGTCGATAGACATTTGCTCGATTCCCGTCGTTTTGCTCTCCTCGGACGTTGAACGCCAATTTTCACGATGGCGTTCGACGTCCGAGAAATCTTTATTTTTTTATTTTCTCGTTTCTCTCTCCAATGCTCTCCGAGACGTCTCGTTTAGGATCGGACGTCGAACGGCCAATTCTCGAAAGAGCGTTCGACGTCCGAGCGGATATAGTTTATAATTTTTTTCCAATATTTCGCCGGCGTTCGACGTCCGAGAAATTTTTTTCTCCCCGTTTTCTTCATTCCTTCAAGGGTTATTCGACCGGACGATGGACGCCTATTGAATAAGCGGGCGTTCGAGATCCGAGAACGTCTGTCGATAGACATTTGCTCGATTCCCGTCGTTTTGCTCTCCTCGGACGTTGAACGCCAATTTTCACGATGGCGTTCGACGTCCGAGAAATCTTTATTTTTTTATTTTCTCGTTTCTCTCTCCAATGCTCTCCGAGACGACTCGTTTAGGATCGGACGTCGAACGGCCAATTCTCGAAAGAGCGTTCGACGTCCGAGCGCATATAGTATATAATTTTTTTCCAATATTTCGCCGGCGTTCGACGTCCGAGAAATTTTTTTCTCCCCGTTTTCTTCATTCCTTCAAGGGTTATTCGATCGGACGTTGGACGCCTATTGAATAAGCGGGCGTTCGAGATCCGAGAACGTCTGTCGATAGACATTTGCTCGATAACCGTCGTTTTGCTCTCCTCGGACGTTGAACGCCAATTTTCACGATGGCGTTCGACGTCCGAGAAATCTTTATTTTTTTATTTTCTCGTTTCTCTCTCCAATGCTCTCCGAGACGTCTCGTTTAGGATCGGACGTCGAACGGCCAATTCTCGAAAGAGCGTTCGACGTCCGAGCGGATATAGTTTATAATTTTTTTCCAATATTTCGCCGGCGTTCGACGTCCGAGAAATTTTTTTCTCCCCGTTTTCTTCATTCCTTCAAGGGTTATTCGACCGGACGATGGACGCCTATTGAATAAGCGGGCGTTCGAGATCCGAGAACGTCTGTCGATAGACATTTGCTCGATTCCCGTCGTTTTGCTCTCCTCGGACGTTGAACGCCAATTTTCACGATGGCGTTCGACGTCCGAGAAATCTTTATTTTTTTATTTTCTCGTTTCTCTCTCCAATGCTCTCCGAGACGACTCGTTTAGGATCGGACGTCGAACGGCCAATTCTCGAAAGAGCGTTCGACGTCCGAGCGCATATAGTATATAATTTTTTTCCAATATTTCGCCGGCGTTCGACGTCCGAGAAATTTTTTTCTCCCCGTTTTCTTCATTCCTTCAAGGGTTATTCGATCGGACGTTGGACGCCTATTGAATAAGCGGGCGTTCGAGATCCGAGAACGTCTGTCGATAGACATTTGCTCGATAACCGTCGTTTTGCTCTCCTCGGACGTTGAACGCCAATTTTCACGATGGCGTTCGACGTCCGAGAAATCTTTATTTTTTTATTTTCTCGTTTCTCTCTCCAATGCTCTCCGAGACGTCTCGTTTAGGATCGGACGTCGAACGGCCAATTCTCGAAAGAGCGTTCGACGTCCGAGCGGATATAGTTTATAATTTTTTTCCAATATTTCGCCGGCGTTCGACGTCCGAGAAATTTTTTTCTCCCCGTTTTCTTCATTCCTTCAAGGGTTATTCGACCGGACGATGGACGCCTATTGAATAAGCGGGCGTTCGAGATCCGAGAACGTCTGTCGATAGACATTTGCTCGATTCCCGTCGTTTTGCTCTCCTCGGACGTTGAACGCCAATTTTCACGATGGCGTTCGACGTCCGAGAAATCTTTATTTTTTTATTTTCTCGTTTCTCTCTCCAATGCTCTCCGAGACGACTCGTTTAGGATCGGACGTCGAACGGCCAATTC
>JARBWI010000271.1:0-7500 GCA_037576405.1 Campoplex capitator
TATTTCACAAGTGAAGCAATGCGCGTGAAATATTTTCATATTTTACAAGTGAAGCGATGCGCGTGAAATATTTTCATATTTTACAAGTGAAGCAATGGGCGTTGACCATACTCTTGTTTCACAAGTGAAGCAATGCGCGTCGAACATACTCTTATTTCACAAGTGAAGCAATGCGCGTCGACCATACTCGTCTTTTGCAAGCGAAGCAATGCGCCTCGGGGATCGTTACATTTTCAAAATCAAGCAATGCGCTTCGACCATACTCTCTCGTATTTTCCCCAAGTCAAGCAATGCGCGTTGACCGTACTCTTATTTCACAAGTGAAGCAATGCGCGTCGACCATACTCGTCTTTTGCAAGCGAAGCAATGCGCCTCGGGGATCGTTACACTTTCAAAGTCAAGTAATGCGCTTCGACCATTCTCTCTCGTTATTTTCTCCAAAGGAAGCAATGCGCATCGACCGTACTCGTATTTTATAAAGGTGAAGCAATGCGCGTCGGGGATCGTTACATTTTCAAAGTCAAGCAATGCGCGTCGACCGTACTCGTATTTTATGAAAGTCAAGCAATGCGCTTCGACCATACTCTCTCGCATTTTCTCCGAGTGAAGCAATGGGCGTCGACCCTACTCGTATTTTATGGAGTGCAGCAATGCGCGTCGGGGATCGTTACATTTTCAATGTCAAGCAATACGCTTCGAGCATACTCTCTCGTATTTGCTCCGAGTGAAGCAATGCGCGTCGGGGATCGTTACATTTTCAATGTCCAGCAATGCGCTTCGACCATACTCTCGCGTATTTTCTCCGAGTGAAGCAATGCGCGTCGACCATACTCGTATTTTATAAAGTGAAGCAATGCGCCTCGGGGATCGTTACATTATCAAAGTCAAGCAATGCGCCTCGACGATTCTCATACTCGACATGGCGAGCGGTGCGAGGGTGTGAGAAGGGGAAAGAAAAAAAAAAATTTCTCGGACGTTGAGCGCCATCGTGAAATTCAGCGTTCAACGCCCGAGAAGAGCGAAACAACAGGAATCCAGCGGAATAGAATGGATGGTCGCTGTCGAGACCGGAACGTCCGATTGATGAATTGGCCGTTCGACGTCCGATCCTAAACGAGTCGTCTCGGAGAGCATTGGAGAGAGAAACGAGAAAATAAAAAAATAAAGATTTCTCGGACGTCGAACGCCATCGTGAAAATTGGCGTTCAACGTCCGAGGAGAGCAAAACGACGGGAATCGAGCAAATGTCTATCGACAGACGTTCTCGGATCTCGAACGCCCGCTTATTCAATAGGCGTCCATCGTCCGGTCGAATAACCCTTGAAGGAATGAAGAAAACGGGGAGAAAAAAATTTCTCGGACGTCGAACGCCGGCGAAATATTGGAAAAAAATTATAAACTATATCCGCTCGGACGTCGAACGCTCTTTCGAGAATTGGCCGTTCGACGTCCGATCCTAAACGAGACGTCTCGGAGAGCATTGGAGAGAGAAACGAGAAAATAAAAAAATAAAGATTTCTCGGACGTCGAACGCCATCGTGAAAATTGGCGTTCAACGTCCGAGGAGAGCAAAACGACGGTTATCGAGCAAATGTCTATCGACAGACGTTCTCGGATCTCGAACGCCCGCTTATTCAATAGGCGTCCAACGTCCGATCGAATAACCCTTGAAGGAATGAAGAAAACGGGGAGAAAAAAATTTCTCGGACGTCGAACGCCGGCGAAATATTGGAAAAAAATTATATACTATATGCGCTCGGACGTCGAACGCTCTTTCGAGAATTGGCCGTTCGACGTCCGATCCTAAACGAGACGTCTCGGAGAGCATTGGAGAGAGAAACGAGAAAATAAAAAAATAAAGATTTCTCGGACGTCGAACGCCATCGTGAAAATTGGCGTTCAACGTCCGAGGAGAGCAAAACGACGGCAATCGAGCAAATGTCTATCGACAGACGTTCTCGGATCTCGAACGCCCGCTTATTCAATAGGCGTCCAACGTCCGATCGAATAACCCTTGAAGGAATGAAGAAAACGGGGAGAAAAAAATTTCTCGGACGTCGAACGCCGGCGAAATATTGGAAAAAAATTATATACTATATGCGCTCGGACGTCGAACGCTCTTTCGAGAATTGGCCGTTCGACGTCCGATCCTAAACGAGTCGTCTCGGAGAGCATTGGAGAGAGAAACGAGAAAATAAAAAAATAAAGATTTCTCGGACGTCGAACGCCATCGTGAAAATTGGCGTTCAACGTCCGAGGAGAGCAAAACGACGGCAATCGAGCAAATGTCTATCGACAGACGTTCTCGGATCTCGAACGCCCGCTTATTCAATAGGCGTCCAACGTCCGATCGAATAACCCTTGAAGGAATGAAGAAAACGGGGAGAAAAAAATTTCTCGGACGTCGAACGCCGGCGAAATATTGGAAAAAAATTATATACTATATGCGCTCGGACGTCGAACGCTCTTTCGAGAATTGGCCGTTCGACGTCCGATCCTAAACGAGTCGTCTCGGAGAGCATTGGAGAGAGAAACGAGAAAATAAAAAAATAAAGATTTCTCGGACGTCGAACGCCATCGTGAAAATTGGCGTTCAACGTCCGAGGAGAGCAAAACGACGGGAATCGAGCAAATGTCTATCGACAGACGTTCTCGGATCTCGAACGCCCGCTTATTCAATAGGCGTCCATCGTCCGGTCGAATAACCCTTGAAGGAATGAAGAAAACGGGGAGAAAAAAATTTCTCGGACGTCGAACGCCGGCGAAATATTGGAAAAAAATTATAAACTATATCCGCTCGGACGTCGAACGCTCTTTCGAGAATTGGCCGTTCGACGTCCGATCCTAAACGAGACGTCTCGGAGAGCATTGGAGAGAGAAACGAGAAAATAAAAAAATAAAGATTTCTCGGACGTCGAACGCCATCGTGAAAATTGGCGTTCAACGTCCGAGGAGAGCAAAACGACGGCAATCGAGCAAATGTCTATCGACAGACGTTCTCGGATCTCGAACGCCCGCTTATTCAATAGGCGTCCAACGTCCGATCGAATAACCCTTGAAGGAATGAAGAAAACGGGGAGAAAAAAATTTCTCGGACGTCGAACGCCGGCGAAATATTGGAAAAAAATTATATACTATATGCGCTCGGACGTCGAACGCTCTTTCGAGAATTGGCCGTTCGACGTCCGATCCTAAACGAGTCGTCTCGGAGAGCATTGGAGAGAGAAACGAGAAAATAAAAAAATAAAGATTTCTCGGACGTCGAACGCCATCGTGAAAATTGGCGTTCAACGTCCGAGGAGAGCAAAACGACGGGAATCGAGCAAATGTCTATCGACAGACGTTCTCGGATCTCGAACGCCCGCTTATTCAATAGGCGTCCATCGTCCGGTCGAATAACCCTTGAAGGAATGAAGAAAACGGGGAGAAAAAAATTTCTCGGACGTCGAACGCCGGCGAAATATTGGAAAAAAATTATAAACTATATCCGCTCGGACGTCGAACGCTCTTTCGAGAATTGGCCGTTCGACGTCCGATCCTAAACGAGACGTCTCGGAGAGCATTGGAGAGAGAAACGAGAAAATAAAAAAATAAAGATTTCTCGGACGTCGAACGCCATCGTGAAAATTGGCGTTCAACGTCCGAGGAGAGCAAAACGACGGCAATCGAGCAAATGTCTATCGACAGACGTTCTCGGATCTCGAACGCCCGCTTATTCAATAGGCGTCCAACGTCCGATCGAATAACCCTTGAAGGAATGAAGAAAACGGGGAGAAAAAAATTTCTCGGACGTCGAACGCCGGCGAAATATTGGAAAAAAATTATATACTATATCCGCTCGGACGTCGAACGCTCTTTCGAGAATTGGCCGTTCGACGTCCGATCCTAAACGAGTCGTCTCGGAGAGCATTGGAGAGAGAAACGAGAAAATAAAAAAATAAAGATTTCTCGGACGTCGAACGCCATCGTGAAAATTGGCGTTCAACGTCCGAGGAGAGCAAAACGACGGGAATCGAGCAAATGTCTATCGACAGACGTTCTCGGATCTCGAACGCCCGCTTATTCAATAGGCGTCCATCGTCCGGTCGAATAACCCTTGAAGGAATGAAGAAAACGGGGAGAAAAAAATTTCTCGGACGTCGAACGCCGGCGAAATATTGGAAAAAAATTATAAACTATATCCGCTCGGACGTCGAACGCTCTTTCGAGAATTGGCCGTTCGACGTCCGATCCTAAACGAGACGTCTCGGAGAGCATTGGAGAGAGAAACGAGAAAATAAAAAAATAAAGATTTCTCGGACGTCGAACGCCATCGTGAAAATTGGCGTTCAACGTCCGAGGAGAGCAAAACGACGGTTATCGAGCAAATGTCTATCGACAGACGTTCTCGGATCTCGAACGCCCGCTTATTCAATAGGCGTCCAACGTCCGATCGAATAACCCTTGAAGGAATGAAGAAAACGGGGAGAAAAAAATTTCTCGGACGTCGAACGCCGGCGAAATATTGGAAAAAAATTATATACTATATGCGCTCGGACGTCGAACGCTCTTTCGAGAATTGGCCGTTCGACGTCCGATCCTAAACGAGTCGTCTCGGAGAGCATTGGAGAGAGAAACGAGAAAATAAAAAAATAAAGATTTCTCGGACGTCGAACGCCATCGTGAAAATTGGCGTTCAACGTCCGAGGAGAGCAAAACGACGGGAATCGAGCAAATGTCTATCGACAGACGTTCTCGGATCTCGAACGCCCGCTTATTCAATAGGCGTCCATCGTCCGGTCGAATAACCCTTGAAGGAATGAAGAAAACGGGGAGAAAAAAATTTCTCGGACGTCGAACGCCGGCGAAATATTGGAAAAAAATTATAAACTATATCCGCTCGGACGTCGAACGCTCTTTCGAGAATTGGCCGTTCGACGTCCGATCCTAAACGAGACGTCTCGGAGAGCATTGGAGAGAGAAACGAGAAAATAAAAAAATAAAGATTTCTCGGACGTCGAACGCCATCGTGAAAATTGGCGTTCAACGTCCGAGGAGAGCAAAACGACGGCAATCGAGCAAATGTCTATCGACAGACGTTCTCGGATCTCGAACGCCCGCTTATTCAATAGGCGTCCAACGTCCGATCGAATAACCCTTGAAGGAATGAAGAAAACGGGGAGAAAAAAATTTCTCGGACGTCGAACGCCGGCGAAATATTGGAAAAAAATTATATACTATATCCGCTCGGACGTCGAACGCTCTTTCGAGAATTGGCCGTTCGACGTCCGATCCTAAACGAGTCGTCTCGGAGAGCATTGGAGAGAGAAACGAGAAAATAAAAAAATAAAGATTTCTCGGACGTCGAACGCCATCGTGAAAATTGGCGTTCAACGTCCGAGGAGAGCAAAACGACGGGAATCGAGCAAATGTCTATCGACAGACGTTCTCGGATCTCGAACGCCCGCTTATTCAATAGGCGTCCATCGTCCGGTCGAATAACCCTTGAAGGAATGAAGAAAACGGGGAGAAAAAAATTTCTCGGACGTCGAACGCCGGCGAAATATTGGAAAAAAATTATAAACTATATCCGCTCGGACGTCGAACGCTCTTTCGAGAATTGGCCGTTCGACGTCCGATCCTAAACGAGACGTCTCGGAGAGCATTGGAGAGAGAAACGAGAAAATAAAAAAATAAAGATTTCTCGGACGTCGAACGCCATCGTGAAAATTGGCGTTCAACGTCCGAGGAGAGCAAAACGACGGCAATCGAGCAAATGTCTATCGACAGACGTTCTCGGATCTCGAACGCCCGCTTATTCAATAGGCGTCCAACGTCCGATCGAATAACCCTTGAAGGAATGAAGAAAACGGGGAGAAAAAAATTTCTCGGACGTCGAACGCCGGCGAAATATTGGAAAAAAATTATATACTATATCCGCTCGGACGTCGAACGCTCTTTCGAGAATTGGCCGTTCGACGTCCGATCCTAAACGAGTCGTCTCGGAGAGCATTGGAGAGAGAAACGAGAAAATAAAAAAATAAAGATTTCTCGGACGTCGAACGCCATCGTGAAAATTGGCGTTCAACGTCCGAGGAGAGCAAAACGACGGGAATCGAGCAAATGTCTATCGACAGACGTTCTCGGATCTCGAACGCCCGCTTATTCAATAGGCGTCCATCGTCCGGTCGAATAACCCTTGAAGGAATGAAGAAAACGGGGAGAAAAAAATTTCTCGGACGTCGAACGCCGGCGAAATATTGGAAAAAAATTATAAACTATATCCGCTCGGACGTCGAACGCTCTTTCGAGAATTGGCCGTTCGACGTCCGATCCTAAACGAGACGTCTCGGAGAGCATTGGAGAGAGAAACGAGAAAATAAAAAAATAAAGATTTCTCGGACGTCGAACGCCATCGTGAAAATTGGCGTTCAACGTCCGAGGAGAGCAAAACGACGGTTATCGAGCAAATGTCTATCGACAGACGTTCTCGGATCTCGAACGCCCGCTTATTCAATAGGCGTCCAACGTCCGATCGAATAACCCTCGAAGGAATGATGGGAACGGGGAAAAAAATTCTCGGACGTCGAACGCCCCCTTGAAATTTGGCGTTCAACGTCCGAGAACTCGGAAAAATTTAATATCCGGCAAAAATTTCTTCAGAGCCGGTGAAGACGATGTTGTTGTTTTTTTTTTTTTCCATTTCGTAGAAGCATTTCCCGCGTACTTTTGTATACTTTCGGTGAAGAGAAAAAAAAAAAAAAAAAAAAAATACAATTAACAAAAAGTATATTTTCGTCATCAATATTAATAATAATATCTGTAATAACAAGTTGAATTCCGAGCAATGGCGAAAAGCCTCCTCGTGAAATGTTGAAACCGAAAATTTTATGTTTCCCAACTATACCCTCGCGCGCACCATCAGTCGAGCGTCAACTTTTTTCCCCTTTACGGCCGTGCTTAAGACCGTTCGACCGCAGGTCAAGTTGATGCGCTCTCGTACCTATATCAAAGAAAGGTCGTCGTCGTCGTCGACGACGACGAGTACAAAGTAAAATACTTTGTGCGATGTATATTTTATTTTTAAAATATATATCCCTTTCTCGATCTCGAGAACAACATATTTAAATCGCGAAGGCGGCGAACCGTTTTTGAAAAAAAAATCGGGGATCCTCTTCGTTTAATATCGTCCAACGCAGCATGACCACGGGTCGGTGTCTATGACCGAATGGCCCTTGACGTGGTCAACGCCCTAGGCGGTATGTAAAAACGACGTTCGAAACGAACGAAATGTTGAACCGAGCATCGACTCACCCATTACCGGGCGAGAGAAAACACATTACGAAAACGTGTGTCGTTTTTAATAAAAACACACACGAATAGTGCCTTGAAGTGAAAGAAATTTCAAAGACACATCCAGTCGCTCTGCGAATGAATATTCCTAGCGACGAGTTGAGAGAATGTTTGAAAAGAAGCTTAATGCGGGTTATAGCATTTTCAAGAATGATTATGCAATCCGTG
>JARBWI010000271.1:15000-20828 GCA_037576405.1 Campoplex capitator
GATCGAGCTGGGGGAACCTCGTTAAAAGCCCCACTTTATGAATTATGTCCGGATTCAATAAAGTAGGAAAGGTGTCCAAGGACAACGAGCTTCCCGCGGCTCAAACATCGGTAGAGGGAGAGGAGAGTGTTGGAGGTGGTGAAGCCCCTCCGCACGTCGAAGGAGCGTCGACGGCGAGCGGGACCATTTCGGTGGGTTATCCCGCTTCGCCAGGGAAGGAAGAGAGTAGCGCTGGAGGTGGTTCACCCACTCAGTGCGTCGAGAAGACGTCGACGGCAAGCGGGACCATTGCGATGGGTCCTCCCGCTTCGCCAGGAGTGAAGAGGAGAGCGTCCCGGTCAGCGGGTGAGTCGGCCAGCGCCTCGTCAGCGGCAGAGTCCCGCGTCTTAGCGGGGCGCCCAGGCCCGGCATCCTCGAAGGGACCTTTCTGGAGGAAAAAGAAGCAGGTGAGGAAGAGAAGGGCAGCTGCCAGTGGCTCGGGGTTCCCCCATCCAAGCGCGGTGTCTGACGAGGCGTCGTCCGAAGCGAGCGCGTCAGAGTGCGGGATGGAGGCCGAGAGTGAGTCGGAGACCCCGAGGCCTTTGGGAGCGCAGCCCCCTGCAGTCAGTAATGCGTCGATGTCTGGCCAGGGTGGTGCGGACTCAGGCCCAAAGGCCTCGTGGGAGACCGTCGTGAGAAGGAAGAAGTCGGGTGAGGGAAAGTCGGGAGAGGGAAAGTCGGGAGAGGAAAAGTCGGAAGAGAAGAAGTCAGGAGAGGGAAAATCGAGAGAGAAGAAGAAGTCGGGAGAGAAGAAGTCGGGAGATGCGGGAGCAAGTTCCCGTTCGCGCCCTGCCCCTCGACGGGCAGATGTGGGCCTGGCTGCAGCTGCGCCGGCCCCGACAAGTGCGAGCCTAAGGGTCCCGTCGACCGCGTTCGGCGGAGAGGGGCCCCCGAGGTGGGTCAGCCCAACCGAGCTCGTCGCTCGGGCAGAGGAACTGGTGGGGGAAGTGAGGGCCCATGTCATGGACCCAGGGAATAAGGTCGTGAAGAGTTCGGCCGCATTCATCGGCGATAAAGTCGCGGGGCTGATGTCCCTCCTCGTCGCTGTGACCGGGAAGGTCCAGAATTTGGCAGGCGAGTGTACGGGGCTCCGTGCTGCGACTGAGGTGTTGGGTCGCCAGGGCGCTGGAGGAGCGGCGGGTGCGGGGCCGGGACCTCGACCTGTTGCCCCGGCAAACCCTGGGCGTCCGATTTCGTTCGCTGCGGCGGTGGGAGCGCCACCCCCTGGGAACGTTCAGCCGAGACCGGCGCAGGCGGTGGCGGTCCAGCGCGTGCCTCTTCGTCGCCCTGCGCCGAGGCCGCCGCGCGAGCCCCCTGCTAATGCTGTATTCGTGCGGGCGTCGGAGGCTGGTTCAATGGGGCCAGCGCAGGTAAGGGATCGCCTTAAGACCCTGGTTAACCCTGGGGAAAATTCGGTGTGCGTAACGGGGGTCAGGGTCGTCCGAGGCGGTGTCCTGGTTGAGACCCGTACGAAAGAAGAGCTGGAGTTTTTCCGGTCAAGCGAGGCGATCCGCGAGGGGGGTCTCATCGTCGCTGAGCCGGAGGCTCCCCGGGTGAAAGTTGCGGTGGTCGCGGTGCCTGCGGACGAGACGGAAGCTGCGGTTTTGACCGCCCTCCGGGCGCAAAGTCTCCCGGATATGCAGGAGGGCGAGTTCCGAGCGTCTGTTAGGCTCGCGCGGAAAACTGGCGCGCGAGGGGCTGCCCCACGAGGCAGTGTTTGGGTGTTGGAGGCTACGCCTCGGGTCGCGACCGCGATGGTCAGGAAGGGGCGCGTCCTCTTGGGGTGGAATTCCTGCATTGTCAGGGATTTCGTTGACGCCGACCGCTGCTTCCGCTGCCTGGGCTTCGGCCACTCGGCGGCGTCTTGCCGTAAGCGGACGGTGACGTGTGGCTGGTGCGCCGGGGACGGACATTTGGCCGCGGGCTGCCCAGCGAGAGCAGTGCCTCCCTGCTGCGTGAATTGCAGGGAGTTTGGCCTTGGGGCAGCCCACGCGGCGTTGGATGGCACGTGCCCCGTCTATCGGGAGGCGCTTGCCCAGGAGCGGGCTGCGGCCGCGGAGGAACGCGCCCGTCCAGGGGCCCCGTCGGAACATGAGCCAGATGCCGGGAATGGCTAGCCAGCTCCCCGAAACGAGCGTCGCCGGTGATCTGGAAGCCCTGGAGTCACGGAGACTCCGGGTTCTCCAGCTGAACTGCCGGCGGTCTAGGGGGGTGATGGCTGAGCTCGGCCAGGCTCTGGTGGAGGGACGCTACGCCGCTGCCCTGCTGCAAGAACCATACCTCCGACAGGGGGGGTTCGTGGCGGGGCTGCCGGCCTGGATGCGGGTCTTCCAGAGCGGCGACGGCAAATCCGCCGTAGTTCTCGCGGACGCAACGCTCGATGCAACGGTGGTCACGGTGCCTGGTGAAGGGGGCGCGACGGTGTGGGTGCGCGGTGTTTTTGGTACAATGTACCTATGCTCCGTGTACTGCCGCCACGGGGTTCCTCTCGACAGCTACTTCCAGTATTTGGAGTGGGTATTTACCCACCTGCGAGAGGCCCCCGTGCTGGCAGGCATGGATGCGAACGCCGTGTCCCACCTGTGGCACTCCAAGAACCGGCTAAGGGGCTACCCCAACGCGATCCGGGGTGGGGAATTCGAGGCCTTCATTGTCGCTTGCGACCTGGAAGTCCTGAATGAACCGTCCCAGGAGTTCACGTTCGACGGACCTGTTGGCAGGTCGGATATCGACGTCACTCTGGGTAAGGGTGTTGAGCGAGTGTACGAGGTCGAGTGGGAAGTCCTGCCAGACCTCTTGCACTCGGACCATAACGCGATTTGTGTGACCCTTGCCCGGAGAGACGGAGGCGCTGATCTTCCGCTGCCTGCGTGCAGGTGGCGGACCGTCGACGTGGATTGGGGAGCGTACGGCACCGCCCTGGCTCAGGCCGCGGCGGACGTCGATCGCGACGCGTTGGTGCACGAGGGGCCTGTCGCCCTTGCAGAGGCAATCACGACCCTTGTTCAGGGCGTGAACGATGCCCAGCTAGGCGCGGCAGGTACAAGTCCGCGTCGGAGATCCCGCTGGTGGTGCCGAGAGCTCACTTCGGCGAGGCGACTCGCC
Organism: Campoplex capitator; assembly: GCA_037576405.1. NCBI lineage: Eukaryota > Metazoa > Arthropoda > Insecta > Hymenoptera > Ichneumonidae > Campoplex > Campoplex capitator. Next base: position 18,145 of record JARBWI010000271.1, read on the forward strand.
AGGCGAGCCAGGGTGGCACTTCAGCGGGCCCGACGACGGGAGGCTCCAGAGGACGAACAGGTGGAGCTCCGGGGTGCCTATAGACGGCTGTACCGGAACTTCCAGAGCCTGGTCCTTCAGAAGAAGGAGGAGAATTGGCGGGAATTCGTGGGCGAGGTAGGCAACGCCGACCCTTGGGGATCCGCTTATAGGATCCTCAGGGGCCGACGGGGCCCGGTCGACATCGGCGGAGTGAGGGTTGGAGGGGTGCTCGCAACCTCTTGGGAAGCGAGCGCCACGGCGCTTTTGGAGCGTTTCTTCCCGCGGCTTCCCATGCGGGAGCCCCGAGAAGGGCCGGTCCATCCAGTGCCTGATCCCCCGGCCCCCGTGACGTCGGAAGAGATGCGCCTCGCCCTCAATAGGATGAAAGTGAAGAGCGCGCCTGGACCTGACGGTATAACCGTCCATATGGTCCGTGCCCCTGGTCACGTTCGTGCCGACCCTGATGCTGGCCATGTACAACGGCTGCTTGGAAGCTGGAGTGTTTCCACCCCAGTGGAAGAGCGCCCGCGTCGTGGCCATCCTCAAGGGTCCCGGAAAGCCGCCCGACGAGGCCGGATCGTATCGACCGATCAGCCTCCTTTCGGTCCTGGGCAAGCTGCTGGAGAAGATTTTGGTACGTAGGCTGGAGGTGAGAGAGGCTCACTCCCTCTCGGACCGGCAGTTTGGATTCAGGGCTGGAAGGGGCACCGAGGACGCGTGGCACCTTGCGATGAGAGTGGTCGAAGAGTCCCCCCACCAATACGTACTTGGTACGTTTGTTGATTTCAAGGGGCCCTTCGATCACCTGAGCTGGGCCACGATCCTCGGGATCCTGGAGACCGCCGGATGTCCCGAGTTGGGAGTCTGGCGGAGCTTCTTCCAAGACCGTCGGGCGTTTATGGCTTCCCGGTATGGCCGGGTTGAGCTGGACGTGGAGCGAGGCTGCCCGCAGGGGTCGATGTCTGGGCCGATTCTGTGGAACCTGGCCCCTGGACCCTCTGCTGCGCCGGCTCCAGGGAGAGCAGATCGAGGTCGTTGCCTACGCCGATGACACGCTCCTGATCTCCTCGGGGAACTCGCGCCTGAGTGTCGAAACTCAGGCCTCCGAGGCCCTCGAGATGGTGAGGGAGTGGGGTGTCAGTGCCGCCGTCGAAATCTCTCGGGATAAGACCGTGTGCATGGTGCTCCGCGGTAGGTTCGCGGACACCAGACACCCCCAGGGTTCGCCTCGACCGGGGCGTCGTCCCCTACAGGAAGGAAGTCAAGTACCTGGGAATCCTCGTAGGCGAGCGCCCTCAATTTTGAGCCTCACCTGCGAGAGATTAGGGGAAAGATTGCCTCCCTCGTGGGGCAACTGCGGCGAGTGATGCGGCGGGACTGGGCCTCCGGCGCAGGACAATTGGTTCCTGGTACCGGGGACTCTTTGTCCCGTGCGCGCTGTATGGCGCACCGGTTTGGGGGAGCTTCGTGAGGGCGAGCGTAACGGCGCGAGTCCTGCTCAACAGGGCACAGCGCTCGGTCCTCCTCGCCACGCTGTTCGTCTGCCGGACCGTTTCGACGGAGGCGATGACGGTGCTCATGGGTGAGCTGCCTTGGGACTTGGAGGCGAAATACCTGGAAGCGGCGTACTGCCTGCGAAGGGTATGCCAGTACAATGGGGGCTCCCCGGAGAGAACGGCGAGGAGGCGCCACGGACCGTGGACCAGGCGCGCGAGGCTGTTTGGGTTGAATGGGGGCAGCGCTGGCGGGTTTGCGCGAAGGGTAGGACGACCCGCCTCTTCATACCAGATCCCGCCGTGCCTGCGAGGCTCCTCAGGGGGAGTTGCTTCGGCCTCCAACGGGTTATCTGCTGACAGGGCACGGGTCGCTGAACGAGTACCTTCATCGAAGGACTCTCGAAGCGACCCCGTTGTGCCGGTGCGGTGAGGCTGAGGAGACTTCCCCTCATGTCCTGCTGGACTGCCGGTTGTATGAAGAACGCCGTGATTTGCTGGCTATGGGCGTCCGGCAGGACGATGATGGGTCCTGGAATCTTGAAGGGGTTGCCAACTCCCCCGAGAGCTTCCAGGCACTCAGGAGCTTCGCGGGCTGGGCCTTCGACGAGAGGGCCCGCGCTGCTGGAGAGAATGAGTGAGTGTATGAGTGAGTGAATGAGTGAGTGTGACGCAGGGAAGGGTGCAGGAGACCAACAGGTCCCGGCCCTTTCGGGTCTGGCGCACCCGCGTACCCGAGCTGGCCGACCGGTGCCAAGGCTGGTTAGAGCCTATTCCGGAGTGGGCCAAGTCGACCCACGAACGTCCGACCAGTGGCGAATACTGGTACCGCGGGGGCCGGGAGCCCCGGCGAGAGCAATTTGCGATCGCCGCCCGGCCGAAATGGAGTTGGACTCGCGGGGGCAGTGGTTAAAGCGTGTGAGTTGCGCGATCACAACTCGGGAGCGGTCCTGCACAGACCGTAGGGAGTTTGGAAAGTGCTCCCCCCCGAACCAAGGGGCTGAACGGTCTAAACCACCGGGAAGGAATTGGTAGCTGCCTCGGCTCTAGCACGGTGCGTCGTGGAGCCCGTGGTATGAGCCCTGGCGGTGCGCTGGCTTGGCGTGATCCCAGCCCCGCGCACATGGGTGCCGTGTCGTAGACCGTAAGGTGGAGACGGCACGTTAAATA
>JARBWI010000272.1:0-26316 GCA_037576405.1 Campoplex capitator
GAAAAGAGACTCGTCACGTATAAATTTTACATCGTAGTATGATTGTCGACTTTTGAACAGAAATTAAACGAGAAACAACGATTTTTCATGCAATGTTCGACTTTTCGCTCATCACCGAACATTTTTCGCGAAGAAACGACGGTTTTCAAAATTTTCGAAACGACATTTCATCGTATTTGGTGTAAATCAGTGGAGTCAATTTTTTCTCTCGTCAACATTTTTCATTCGAATCGACCGAAAAATAACTCGTCACGTATAAATTTTACATCGAAGTATGATTTTCGACTTTTCACCAGAAATTGAACGAGAAACAACGATTTTTCATGCAATGTTTGACTTTTCGCTCATCACCGAACATAATTCGTTAAGGAACGACGGTTTTCAAAATTTTCGAAACGAAATTTCATCGTATTTGTTGTAAATCAGTGGAGTCAATTTTTTCTCTCGTCAACATTTTTCATTTGAATCGACCGAAAAATAACTCGTCACGTATAAATTTTACATCGAAGTATGATTTTCGACTTTTGACCAGAAATTGAACTAGAAAACAACGATTTTCCATGCATTGTCTGACTTTTCGCTCATCACCGAACATATTTCGTTCAGGAACGACGTTTTTCAAAATTTTCGAAACGAAAATTGATCGTATTTGGTTCAAATCAGTGCAATCGAGTTTTTCTCTAGTCAACGTTTTTTGATCTAATCGACCAAGAGGAAACTCGTCATGTATAAATTTTACATCGAAGTATGATTTTCGACTTTTGACCAGAAATTAAACGAGAAACAACGATTTTTCATGCAATGTTTGACTTTTCGCTCATCACCGAACATTTTTTCGCGAAGAGAAACGACGGTTTTTCGAAATTTTCGAAACGAAATTTCATCGTATTTGGTGTAAATCAGTGGAGTCAATTTTTTCTCTCGTCAAAATTTTTCATTCGAATCGACCGAAAAATAACTCGTCACGTATAAATTTTACATCGAAGTATGATTTTCGACTTTTCACCAGAAATTAAACGAGAAACAACGATTTTTCATGCAATGTTTGACTTTTCGCTCATCACCGAACATTTTTCGCGAAGAAACGACGGTTTTCGAAATTTTCGAAACGAAATTTCATCGTATTTGGTGTAAATCAGTGGAGTCAATTTTTTCTCTCGTCAACATTTTTCATTCGAATCGACCGAAAAATAACTCGTCACGTATAAATTTTATACAGAAGTATGATTTTCGACTTTTCACCAGAAATTAAACGAGAAACAACGATTTTTCATGCAATGTTTGACTTTTCGCTCATCACCGAACATTTTTCGCGAAGAGACGACGGTTTTCAAAATTTTCGAAAAGAAATTTCATCGTATTTGGTGTAAATCTGTTGAATCAATTTTATCTCTCGTCAACATTTTCTGTTCAAATTGACCGAAAAGAGACTCGTCACGTATAAATTTTACATCGTAGTATGATTTTCGACTTTCGACCAGAAATTGAACAAGAAACAACGATTTTTCATGCATTGTTTGACTTTTCGCTCATCACCGAACATTTTTCACGAAGCAACGACGGTTTTCAAAATTTTCGAAACGAAATTCCATCGTATTTGGTGTAAATCAGTGGAGTCAATTGTTTTTCTCGTCAACATTTTTCATTCGAATCGACCGAAAAATAACTCGTCACGTATAAATTTTACATCGAAGTACGATTTTCCACTTTTGACCAGAAATTGAACTAGAAACAACGATTTTTCATGCAATGTTTGACTTTTCGCTCATCACCGAACATATTTCGTTCAGGAACGACGTTTTTCAAAATTTTCGAAACGAAAATTGATCGTATTTGGTTCAAATCAGTGCAATCGAGTTTTTCTCTAGTCAACGTTTTTTGATCTAATCGACCAAGAAGAAACTCGTCATGTATAAATTTTACATCGAAGTATGATTTTCGACTTTTGACCAGAAATTAAACGAGAAACAACGATTTTTCATGCAATGTTTGACTTTTCGCTCATCACCGAACATTTTTCGCGAAGAGACGACGGTTTTCAAAATTTTCGAAAAGAAATTTCATCGTATTTGGCGTAAATCAGTGGAGTCAATTTTTTCTCTCGTCAACATTTTTCATTTGAATCGACCGAAAAATAACTCGTCACGTATAAACTTTACATCGAAGTATGATTTTCGACTTTTGACCAGAAATTGAACTAGAAACAACGATTTTCCATGCATTGTCTGACTTTTCGCTCATCACCGAACATTTTTCGCGAAGAAACGACGGTTTTCAAAATTTTCGAAACGAAATTTCATCGTATTTGGTGTAAATCAGTGGAGTCAATTTTTTCTCTCGTCAACATTTTTCATTCGAATCGACCGAAAAATAACTCGTCACGTATAAATTTTACATCGAAGTATGATTTTCGACTTTTCACCAGAAATTAAACGAGAAACAACGATTTTTCATGCAATGTTTGACTTTTCGCTCATCACCGAACATTTTTCGCGAAGAAACGACGGTTTTCAAAATTTTCGAAAAGAAATTTCATCGTATTTGGTGTAAATCAGTGGAGTCAATTTTTTCTCTCGTCAACATTTTTCATTTAAATCGACCGAAAAATAACTCGTCACGTATAAATTTTACATCGAAGTATGATTTTCCACTTTTGACCAGAAATTGAACTAGAAACAACGATTTTTCATGCAATGTTTGACTTTTAGCTCATAACCGAACATTTTTCGCGAAGCTACGACGGTTTTCAAAATTTTCGAAACGAAATTTCATCGTATTTGGTGTAAATCAGTGCAATCCAGTTTTTCTCTCGTCAACGTTTTTCGTTCTAATCGATCGAAGGGAGTATCGTCACGTATAAATTTTACATCGAAGTATGATTTTCGACTTTTGAACAGAAATTAAACTAGAAACAATGATTTTTCATGCATTGTCCGACTCTTCGCTCATCACCGAACATTTTTCGTGAAGGAACGACGTTTTTCAAAATCTGCTAAACGAAATTTGATCGTATTTGGTTCACATCAGTGCGATCAAGTTTTTCTCTCGTCAACGATTTTCGTTTAAATCGACCGAAAAGAGACTCGGCACGTATAAGATTGACATCGTAGTATAATTTTTGACTCTTCACCAGAAATCAAACTAGAAACAATGATTTTTCATGCATCGCCTGACTGTTCGCTCATCACCAAACATTTTTCGTGAAAGAACGACGTTTTTCAAAATTTTCGAAAAGAAATTTCATCGTAATTGGTTTAAATCAGTTGAATCAATTTTATCTCTCGTCAACATTTTCCGTTCAAATCGACCGAAAAGAGACTCGTCACGTATAAATTTTACATCGTAGTATGATTGTCGACTTTTGAACAGAAATTAAACGAGAAACAACGATTTTTCATGCAATGTTCGACTTTTCGCTCATCACCGAACATTTTTCGCGAAGAAACGACGGTTTTCAAAATTTTCGAAACGACATTTCATCGTATTTGGTGTAAATCAGTGGAGTCAATTTTTTCTCTCGTCAACATTTTTCATTCGAATCGACCGAAAAATAACTCGTCACGTATAAATTTTACATCGAAGTATGATTTTCGACTTTTCACCAGAAATTGAACGAGAAACAACGATTTTTCATGCAATGTTTGACTTTTCGCTCATCACCGAACATAATTCGTTAAGGAACGACGGTTTTCAAAATTTTCGAAACGAAATTTCATCGTATTTGTTGTAAATCAGTGGAGTCAATTTTTTCTCTCGTCAACATTTTTCATTTGAATCGACCGAAAAATAACTCGTCACGTATCAAGAGACTCGGTAGAGTCTCGGGACAAGTACATTGACAGCCCTGTCGTCTGCTGGCCCGAGGCTCGCCGAGACTATACTTTCTCGAAACAAAACTTTTCGCGGTGGTGGGGGTAAAATTGGCACATCATTTTGTTCGTTTTCGAAGCTCACGAGTCGTTTGAGGCCTTGAAAATTGAACTTTTAGCTGATTAAGAAATTCTCTTTCGATTGCGCCCAAAATCAGCATGATCGGTCGCGTAATTGCTGAGAAAAAACTTTGCACGGGCTCAAGATTATGCAAAAGTCACTAACACATGAAAGATTTGACGTGTCTGTATACAACACCATGAAAGGCCTCTTGTCGCCAGCTATAACCCATTTTCATGAAAGCCGGTGTCCCAGCGGTCTTGGCGACGAAAGCAACAAGTCGTGAATGGTCACGACTGATCTTTCTCGTGTATCGACACAGCAGAAAGCTCATTCTACCACGAAAAATAGCATCGTGTGCAGCGAGTTCCAATATTTTTCTTCATTTCGCAAACGAAAGTGATATGAATGAAATATATTTTTTTAATTAATCGTTAACGAAAGTGATATTAATCAAATGTTTATTAAAATTTTATTTATAAACAAAAACTAGAACGGATTAATATGCATGGACGATGTATTTGAAGTGGAAGAAGATTGCAAAACAAAATATTGGTGCTCAAATAAAGAGAAATCGAAAAAGCATGGATGTGTGTTCTTTATTCATTAAACAATGGTCAAATATTCATCTCATAAATAAATATTATTCATAGGTTGAAAAAGTAAAAAAAATATTGTGTTTTTCAATTATATTTTTGTAAAACTCATGTGCTATTAAAAAAGTATAAAATAGCTAACAAGAAATTTCATCGTTTCCTCGATCTCGAAACTGCGTGCGTTCAGCCACAGAGCTGCTACGTGGAGTATCGGTGACCAGGATTTCGCATAATATAGTCGTGCAGATTCCATCGTGTCAGTCGTATAAAACGCTGTCAGGGTGTCTAATTTTGATCAGGACTAAAATTTCATGACTTTTGAGGATTTTGAAGCCAAGAAATATGGATTTATTCATAACATTATGGATTAGTTGCTGGTATGAAAATACGAAAATTTTGAGATTTTTAATATTTTCTGTTTCTTGAAAAAAATTTTATATCGTACGCTAGTGATAAAATACGAATATTGATAAATTTAAAAAAAAATAGATATTTCTAGTCGACATAGAATGATTTGACTCGTCGATCTATCGATAAAATTAGGAAATGACGAAGTTTTCAGCAAAAAAAAAACAGTCATTGGAAGGAACAAAGCTATTTTTTGTTTTGATTTATAAAATAATGAAAACACCAAAATTATCATGAAAACTACAGAGATCCCATAGAAATCAGGTTTAATTATTATTTTTCATTACATTTCATGACTTTTTCTAGGTTTTTCATGATTTTTTAGGCGCTCGTTTCTCCAGTAGCTATATCATTTTCTTCCTTTTCTCGTTCTTCTTCGGCTTCGTTCTCGAGTACCAGAGATTCTGAAGAGCGTTCGTAGAGCCTGATAACGCGGTCCGAACCGCAGAAAGCCACGAAAAGTCCGTTGGTTTTGTTTCTCGCTAGAAATGGGCAGTTTGTCTGTCAATTTCTATTATGTCCTCGATTATCTCAGACACTCGAGTACCTATTTTTTTAGCTACTTCGATCTTTTCATTGTTCGGCAAATGTAAATAACGCCATACAAGATCACCGTCGATTATTCCCCGGGCTGGATTGCCCTACATCCGAATGTGACTTTTGTACGTTCTGAAAATAATAAAAAATTGTAATTACTTATTCGTTTCATCAAATAATGGCTACGTTCATGACGGGTTTAATTATTTTCAAAGACGGTTCACCAGTGTCTTGTTTTTTTATTGCAAAACATAATTTTTCTCTAGTAGCAACGATAAAAACGGCATTTTTGTTGACAGGTTCGAATCATCGTCATTGTTCGTCGGTATGGGGAATTTTTTACCTTAGTTTAATAACTCCAAGTTACAATTGTCAACTCAATCAAATCAATGTTCAATTTACCTGTAAGCTTTTGGATTCAATCCAGCGATATGGGAAATGTGGCTGAGAGAACATTTTGTAACATCAAAAGCCTTCGGTAAATCTTTTCTTGGACGGGCAGGATGTAGCCAAGACTACCATCGAGAGTAGCTGTAAACACGAATTTTCATAAGAATACAAATGAAAAATAAAATTTTCACGATAACGAAAATCGCATTAAAAAAAAAAAAAAAAACAAACCATTTTTCCACGTACCATACATCGTGACGTGCCTCCTGTCAGCACCAGTAAAGTGTTTTCTATCATTCGCAAGATCGCTAATTTTGCATCGTATCCTGAAAAACGTGTTGACTTTTTGTCCCAAGTGAAAATCAGCTTTTCGTATGAGTTTCTGACCCCCTGAACTCCTCCTGAAATCTCAACAAACTTATCGACTTGTAAACATCCGCTACGAGAATCAGACTTTTGATGCTCAACATTTGATGAATATAAATTTGGGTATCTATGAACGCGACTCCCACGAGATCGTTGTCCTTTAGTTGCCATATGTAAATCTAAAATAAATAGGAAAGATCAGATCTATCAGGATATCAACCAATAATTAATTAAAATAATTATTTCTTATTGATGAATATAAATTCAGAAATTTGTGAAATAAAGCTGAGAAGTATTTTTTCCGATTAAAAAAAAAAAAAAAACCCGTAGTTCTTCATTTCATTTGTTAAAAAATTATTATTACCTTTTGGCCAACGGCAGATACAAGAAAACCCGAAACTTGAGTTATCGCAGTTATGGGGCCTTTCTGCTCTTTGGCGTATATTTGCTTGAAACGATTTCTCGTCAATGGTTGATCGGGTTTAGGTACAACGTCGATAATATCGAATATGAGGATCTGTGAAAATAAGCCATTAATTGAAACTAATGAAAAATGAATTATTATTTGAACAAAACGTTGAAAAATAAATGAATTGTCACTTACTCTTCCACGACTTGTTATATCTTCGCCGTAATTATAATTCGTTCCAAGAACGATATAACCCTTCAATCCGGATCTCGTGCCTTCGCAAGCCAAAGCTACATTTTTCAGACACGTTGATCGACAACCCATTGATCGAGTTCGATTCTCGTGTTTGGTATAGTTTCCCAAGAAACCGGAGAAAATAATACGATGCTGAATAATTCTTGTGAGGGAAAGAGGAACCGATCGGGCCTTTCTTCTTCCGTAAATTCCTTCAACAATTCCATTTCAATATGAGCCAAAGAAAGTATAAAAATGTTTAGAAATCTAGTTTTTTCAGAATATTTTTTTCTAATTTTAATCCTCGACAGGTACAACCAGATTCAAAACATTGGATCTTCATTGAACTTTTCTTTATTGCACGCTATTCGCTTTGGTATAAAAAAATGAAGAGAATGGTGTACAATTAAATCGTGTTTGCATATACGAGAAACGTTCAAGCTAAATAGAAGACTGGGATTGATTTAGACTCCATTCCAGAAGTTATCTTCGAGGATTAAATGCTGTGTTAATTAGATCGATAAGATGGTTCCATATTTGTGTAACAATAACTTTTCTCACCTTGTCTTCACCATTAAAACGATAATAACTCTTCAGGGGCTCGGCGGTACTTGTTGTAACGCAATAAGTTTTCGTCTCAACGTGATAAGTGACGAAATGTGGTGTGCATCGAAGAGGAACTTTTCGAACTGGCCAAGGTGCGTCGTAGGACAAATGTGTCGGTAAAACGCAAATTCTCAATTCTTCCTACAAATTCATTTGGTTTATAATTTTGAACGGAATCTTTGTTATAAAAGAATGATTCAAAAGAAATGATAAATTATCTAAAATTGAGTGAGATTCTTTATTACTTTTTTGTCTTTACTCACTTTTCTATTAAAGTACAAAAATCCTTGTGGACAATTGACATTGTTGAAGGGTGCGAAAGACATGATACCGCCGTCGATTCCCATGGGATGAGTTCGCAGCTCACCCCGTCCAGTCAAGAAAATCAAGTGAGGATAATCGCCGCAAATAAATACACCGTTGTATCCAGCGATATTGCTAAAATATCGCATCATACTAGTTGGAACGTCCGATACGGTTGGCGCGTCTTCTTGCTTCGTTTTGGGTCTAAAATAGAAATTTTTTTAAAGTTTTACCAGTAATGGTAAATAAATGATGAATTTGAAAAAAGTTAAACTCTCACTTCAACTGTCCAGGAATAATGGAATGATCGAGCTTCTTAAAACGCAATTTTAAATGGCCTTTCGGGTATTTGTACGCTTGATAAATTTGCTATTCCGAATCGAGACGTATCAACAACATGGGCCTGTTACCGTGATGTCCAAGAGCAACCATCAATATTTCTCGTACCTGAAAATTTTTAATTCAAAGAAAACTCTAATCATTTCAGTTTTTCGATCCTAAATAAAGTTTTACGAATTTCCAAATCCCACAATCGTTAATAAATTTTATTCAATCGCAGATAAATGAAATATCGTTCGCATTCGAACGATGCATACTTTTATATCACAGACAATAATTTTTACCTGCATCTCCCGATTTGGAATCTCGTTTACCGAAGACGTGTGCAAAGATGTCGACTCCATACTGTCGTGAAGAACGTACTGTCCGTAACCAAAATTTCTAATGAGATAAGAGAGACGAAGATCTGGCAGCGAATAAATTTCCAATGTACCGCTGTCGCGATAAACGAGGAGCCAGTAAGTAGGTTTAACTTCTTGCAAATGTTTTTGCCACCTAAAATTCACTTCAGTTATTGACGAAACGGTTTGTTCTTCTTTTGAAGAAAGATTCGAATTGCCAAACGTTTCTTTATTTGTTTAAAATAATTTGTAAGTAAAACTCATCAGAAAAACGTAAATGACAAATAAAAATAAAGGAACGAGTGTCAACTTCGATTTTAAATTTGAGAGGAATTTTCAATCGATCATGTTTTTTTCGTACCATGGTTGCTTCTTTGTGGTAACGTCTTGAATCTTCAGCGGTTGAATGATAGGCATTTGAAAAGTTGGTGCATCGCCGTACAACAGATCATCTTCATTGTCAACGTTGCCAATCACGGTTGGTTCTTCGAGATTTTTATCTTCTTGAGGTGTAACGACTTCCGATTCACCGGCTAAATTTTTAGTGAATATGCCACTGACGTCTCTGTACGCGCAAAGCGCTTCTATTTGAGGTCGCTGTAACGTTGAATGGTAAAATTACATTGTGAACGTCTTGTTCAAGTAATGAATGAATCCAATTTAGGTTTTCTAGTTAAATACCAGAATTTTTAAGAACCAGAAGATTTTTTTTTATGATTATCACTGCAATTTCATAAATATATATTCAAAAAACCTACGAATAAGAGCTCTGCCTGTTCAGCGTATAGTCTCGGAGTACCACGACCCTCTCGAAGAGTCAGTAACATAACCTGACCGTCTTCGGTCAACAAAGTAACGTAAGGATCGGCACAACTAGCGTGAATTATTGGGCAACCAAGATCCATAGGCATGTGTGGAATTTGCTCAACTCCCTGCATCAGCCGGACTCCCATTTGTGTAACCTGAACAATGTAACGATTAGCACCGAGATTTCCGGCGAAAATGGTCGTTCCTTGTGTACTGAAACCACTCTGTTCCACTTCGTTTATTTCTTGACCGGTTTGCAATACCTGCGAAGAAGATTAATTGATTTTTATATTTATTTACAGAAAGAAAAATGGCAGCATTATTTCATCTGATTCAATTTCTATAAAAATTCTGATAATCTGATTTCATAAAATGTTGGGCTGAGAGTCATTCAAGGTTTAATGAACAATAAAAAAAAAAAATAGAATCAGTACCATGGTTGAATCCTCGTGACTGAGAATAAGGAACGAATGCTGTCCCTCGTTTTCTCCTTTCGTTTGAGTTTCGACGTTAGGGGCACCAATAACGGTCCACATGTCTTCGCACCCAGGCAACTCGAATGTAGTGACGACTTGTGGTCGTATGGAACGTTGAAGAACGCAGAGAGCACCGTTTTTTCCGTATCCCGAGGTCGTGACTAATTCGACGTCTGGATCTGAAGAGTGAGAAAATTCCTCGGAAAGAAAAGCCGGCTCGCCCATCGAAATGTTGCCACACGGTCCAATGTTCAATAAACTGTCGCATACCTGAAAAAATGTTCGATTAAATGCAATAATACTAAGAAATTTTATCCTAAAATTCAATCGGGAAGAAAATTTAATATTTTTTTATAAAAATTATTTTCCTCTACTATATTTCAAATTGATTCGAACGAATGATATTTTTTTTTGCATATTTCCGTCAAGATTAAGTAATAATAATAACTGTAATCACGTACTTCGAAAATATACGAACTTATTCGCATTGATGTTTGCGTCTCATTGCCATAAACTTCAAGTTCTTCGGGATCTTTGATGTCCAAAACATCCGAAGCCATCCAATCGCCGAGCGAGTCTTGTTTCATTTTTTTCGCTGGTATTTCATCGCTGCTGTCATCGTCGAGTGTTATTTCTATATCTTCACTCGATTTGGCGGTTTCATCCCCAACCTGATGTACCGCTTCGGGCTCTTTTTCGGTAAAACGAAGCAGCAACGAATTTCCGAGACGTGAACCCAAGAACAGATAATTATCTTCGCACATGCACACCTGAAAAATAGGATTACGTATTATTAGTGTATCCTTGTTGTGTATTTCGGAAAACACAATTTTCCGGACAACTGTTTAATTATTTTTAATAATTGACGGACGCATTTGACTCGAAGCACAAAAAAAAATTATTGATCATTTTTTGAGGAATCATTGAAACTCACGCATGAGGTCAAAACACTGGCAGCTGCTTTGTCGAAATGAAAACCACGAACGGATCTCATACTGTCGGCGTATAACGATAATACGTACAATTCACCACTCTTCAGTGAAATTACCAGACGATCCGACGAGATGAAACACACCTGAGCTCCTTCGAGACTCATTTTCACTCCTTCCTGTGGTTCTGCGAATAAGTATGTATAAAATTTGAAAATGACTTGTATATTTTATTTAATGGCTCATTTTGTAATACTTTGATCCAGATACACTGGAAAATATGGATCGTTCTTCTTCTCATTCAGAATTTAGTGAGGAAATCCCGAAAAACCACTGTTTAGGGTGCTGCTTCGCCATTGTGTCAATGATTGGTTCGAGTACTATTTTTTTTAGAAAACTCTTCGAAAGCAGAACCGAAAAACGAAGAGAATGATATTTTGTTTTTTCTCAATTTTTAAGAACATTACAGCACCGTGAAGTTCGGATCTCGAAAAATTCCGAATTGTTCAACAAAGTTTTTAAATGTTTTCTAAAACGGGGGAACTCATGTTTCGATATGTCAATACTCACCGAGAGGAAAATTGGTGCTGGCGTCGCTCAAATTATTCAACGAGACTCCATAAGGTGGAATACTCTGATTGATATAGATCAAAGAATTGACGGCCATGATAAGAGTGCCACCAAGAGGTTTTTTCACAGGTACAGCTTGGACACAGTCGAAGGGTAAATTTGACACGGACCAAATGATCGGATGGACTCTTTGTTGAATATTGAGTGAAATTGCAACCATGGCGCACGTATCTTGTTTCACAGCGATGCGTCTGAAATCCAGAATTCAATGAAAATAAATCGTGCTAAACATTTTTTCCAAAAGAACTCAGAAAAAAAAAGCGTTAACAGATTCTCACCCAGCAAATGTGCGGACCGGTTCGTACAAAATCAGCAGAGTTGGTTCGTAATAACCATAAAGAAACTGCAAATCGATGATGTTGTCCATTTTCTCTTCCAGAGTTTTCAGTACGATCATGTAAGATGATAAAATCGGTGTTTTGTGATGAGTAGTCATTTTTGCAGTGTCCATAAGATCCGCGTCGTCCAAAGACAGATCTTTACGAAAAGGCAGAACTACCAATTTACGTCCATAAACTAACATGACGGCGCATCTACCCTCGGGGTCAACCCTGACGATTGGAATGTGATGATGATGAGTCCATCCGTCCTGATGTCCGAAACATTAAATTTATATCATAGTTGCAACAGATACAATTTTAATAAAATATCAAAACTTGATTTTCATATCACGAATCCAATAACGAATAGAAAAAAATTTCAAACCTACCCTCATTTCCTCCTCTTCAAAATAATGCAGAGAGACGGTTCTCAGGTCATGAGTTTTGAGATCATACTCGACGACCGACAGCTTAGCATCCCGAAAACTTACGAGCAACGAATCTCTTTAAGATCCAACCAAATAAACCGCCTGCAGGGACATTACATTACCTTGCAACGTATATACTGCCCCAAACATTCTAATTTCATTTTGGGTGGTCTGGTATCTGTTTTGTAGAAAATAATAAAAATGTAACGGCCATGATTTTGTGCTATCAACGTAGTTATGTTATTAGTATTGATTACTGTTATTGTTAATGATCATTTATAATTTATACTTGTCTTGTTATTCGTATTCTTTACTTACCGGAATATTTTTCCCGTTTGCTGCTGTCGGTATCCGGAATTAATCGAAATACCCGAATAATATTGGCGCCTGCGACAACCAAACATTTTTCCGTTCTATCGAAAAAATAACAAGTTATCGCGTGTTCGACACCGGTCGCCGGATGGGTACTCTTGCAAATCGAGTACATGTTTGAGAATAATTGTTCCGTTCGGTGACAACTTTTAACACAAACGTCGAACACAAAAATGTGCAAGTTCGGAGAACATTTAGGTTAGTTTTCGTAACCTTCAAGAGTGATACGATTTTCCAGAGGAATAATTTTTCGAATTTTATAAATTGTTGAATACTTCATTAAATCTGTATGTCAACTGATGTTGACATACAGCTGAAACGATAATTATTGTAACACCGTATATTTTATAAAATTTGATCGTTCAACAACCACCGAGATAGCCAAGTGACCGCACGATACTAGTACGGTAGAGTACACCGTACACCGTGACTGCCATAAAGTCAGCCGAGCAACTTTTAATTTTCCACTTTTTTATAATAAATATTGCAAGGTGGTCGCGTGGTAGTCGCTGGTAGCGTAATTAAAACACTTGGTAATTTATATTTTCAATAAATAAATAATTCAAAGTTCTGGCATAAGTTAGCCGGCCAAAGTTAATTTTGCGCAAAATGATTTAGCTGACATGCTTAATCGATGCAGAATCGCTTGGTGGTCACAGATCGACAAGTTAAAACCTTTGGTATAATTAGTAGTTCATTTTAAAAAACATTTTTTAAAATCAAGACTTCGTCACAGCTGGTAGAGTAATTCCAGCCGGCCGGATAATTTATTCTTCGACCAATTTTATTGAAATGATCGTCATCTTACAGTAAATTGCATGGTGGTGCTTGGTAGTATAAAAAGAATGCTTGGTAATTAGTTTTGAAATCGCACTGACTAAAAAATTATTAATGCTAAACCGTGCGATACGAAGCGCTCTGATTGGTCGATGGACAGAATCAACGGAAAAGATGATGATTTTTCAGATTACAGTGGCTACCGAGACTTAGCCCCCCTATTTTGATTTTCTCAAATTTGTTTGCCGGTGTTTGTTTGATCAATTAAAACGTTTATTTCATGATATTAACGTCAAAAATCAAAAATGAAAAATTCATCAAAGTTAACCCCAATTTTTTTCGATCAAATTAATTGACGCGGATATCATCGTTTAAAAGGTGACGAATATATGTGTTAAAACGTTTGGTTGATCCTAGTTCGCGTGAAAAATGAGAAGATTTTCGATAAATTTTTCATTATCGGCCAAATCACCCGAAAAAGTTAGCCCCGAAAAATATGTTTCCCTTTAAAATTTCGACAAACGTTTGGGTTATTCCAAAACGGGAATGTAAGATACGTGTCGTGGTCGTGAATGTGTAGAACTTTGATAAGTTTTTCATTTAAAAAAAATTTTTAATGTTCATATTATCAAACTAACGTTTCAATTTAAACGATTCGCGTTGAAAAATTTGAGAACTCCAAAATAGGGAGGCTAAGGTCTGTAAGGTGTGAGATTTCTAAAAACAATTGTGCGGAATCAAGTGCGTTTTATTGCGGTTTATTTATCTAAATAAAGTCGGATTTTTGTGATTCAATTGGAATAAGGACTTTTCAACTATGCTGCGAAAACGCAAAGGTAAAATAAACGAATTTAATAATCGTTGAATTATAATTGGAGGAAAAAAATCACAATTTAACCTAACTTTTTCGTTGTCATAATTTTTTGGTAGTTTTACCGAGAGCAAGGAGGAACGATTGGTTGTGACAATCGGTGAAATAATTCAAGAACTCTGCATTCAATTCAAGAACGTCGATCCCAACATATTGAAAACTCAAATCTCCTCCATCTATGGACTTTCATTCTCCCCTAGGCTTGTCGACTATATTGCTTCCGTTCTGGCATATACCAAAAATATTCTTGTTCCGAAACTCAAAGCTCAACCTGCCAGGACCGCCAGTGGTGTAAGTTACAACGTTATTGCCCCATTGTCAGATTGAATCCTTGTTGAAGCGTTGTTAATCAAGAGATGCGGTAGCGGCTCGACGCCAAGTATCAAAAGAAAAATGCCAGCATGAGCCCTACCGTACTCTTCTATATGAATAATAAAAATCTTGTGTCTCGATCAAGTGCAAATAAAAATGCAGTGAATTCAATTCTGCAGATCGCTGTTGTCGCTGTCATGTGTAAACCACACAGATGCCCGCATATAAACATGACAAGAAACATCTGTGTTTATTGTCCCAGAGATCCGGATTCTGATATTGAGTATTCCATGTAATATTATACAGAGTACGAGCCAGCCTCGATGAGAGCGATCCGAGCTAGTTACAATGTCGCTAGACCCAGAATCGAACAGGTTTGTTTCACAATTTCAGCTCGGCTACGATAAAACCAATTCAGAAATTATTTTAACGTTGCATTTAATTTTTCAGTTAAAACAATTGGGCCACAACGTCGATAAAGTTGAGTTTATCGTCATGGGAGGCACGTTTATGTCTCTGCGGGAAGACTGCAGGCAGACCTGTTAGTAATACCATTGACAAAGCAGTGAAATTTTTGGAACGCAGCAGAACTAAATGAATTGGAATTACGATTGAAACGCGTCCTGATTATTGTCTGAAGAAACATTTGTCTGATATGCTTCGTTACAGGTGAATAGAAATAGTCCACCGAAAAAATATAAATAAATATTGAAAACCTTACAGAAAAAAAAGGAGTATCAAAATACTGAGAATAAAAAGTAAAATTGAAAACTCTTTAGGGAGACGGAATTCTCAATGGCTTTAATTGTTAATAAATTCAATATTCTTTTGATTACAGAAAAATCTCAGTCAATAAAAAAAATTTAGATTTTTCATCGAAAAATTCTAGATAAAAAAAAGTCGACAATTTTAAATTGTAAATTCGATTTTTAAAATAGGTCCAGGAAGCTAAAAATCGGTGTTCAGTCGGTTTACAAAGACGCATAGCTCGTGACACTAATCGAGGGCACACGGTTCCTGCGGCGTACAAAAGTTTTCAGCAATTCTCGAAAGACGCTGGGTTCAAGGTGATCGCACACGATGCCGAATTTTCCGACCGTCAACATCGAACGAGACATCGAGCAATTTGTCGTGAGTAATCAAATTTGTAAGTCAATTATTACTACTGTTTTACACATTTTTAATGGGAATTCGTTTTTTTATTTACATGAATTTTTCGAAAATCCGGCTTCCATAGCAGACGATCTCAAGATTTATCGAACCCTCGTTATTCGTGGTACGGAATTGTATGAGCTTTGGAAAACTGGAAGATTCAAAAGTTATCCACCGAGCACTTTGGTCGATTTAATTGCAAAAATTCTCGCTCTTATCCCACCTTGGACTCGAGTTTATCGAAAAAGAACTTGAATTCCCGTCGTGATACAGTGCTAAAAAAAGAACTTATATTTATTAGCTTGCTATTAAACTTGGCCTCAAATCCAAAAGCCGAGGGTGAGTAAACATTGACGGTTATATCAAATTACTCAACGTCAGTTATGTCTTCTCATATTTATTCTCTATAGAGAATAATTTCAGTTTTTTAAAATAGTTCTGAAAGGTTTAAAAAGAAATTGGAAAACTTTGTAAAATATTCATTCAATCGCAGCCCATGAAAGAGCTCAAATCCATTCTATTAAAGCTTCTAACTGAGGCTTCCACTCCCAAAAAGTTTGAATTGATTAGATTCATTATCCTTTTTGGCAGAAAAGGCGCAAATCGTTATTTAACGGTATACAAGCGAGAAAGCTCGACAATCATTCAAGAAGATGCCACGGTCAAACTCCAAAAACATCCAAACAGTCGATTTACAACTTGATACAAAAGTTTCCATTGAGTGCTAAAGAACGTCAGGAATTATTGCCGCTTACAGAGAGAGAAAGATCTTTCGAAACTGACAGCTTGCTCCCTGCAGGTCAGTTATACAATATTATTAATAATACCACTCAGTACCATTTCTAAATTCCATTCGAGTATTTCTTTGCTGAGATGCAAGGACATGTTCTTTCAGTTCTCTTCATTTACTAATTCAAAAGATAACAATCAAATGAAATGATTTCTCATAATGTAATAACAACTACAATAAAATGGCCTCAATTTGGAAAAAAACAGAATTGTGTTCAATTTTTGTTTTGAATTTTTCTGGATTTTATTTGAGACAAAAAAAAACTAATTCAACATCATTTTTCCACGATCGTGCTTTTTCACGTACTTTTATGCACAAATTAACGATGGCTTGAATTTTAATGAAACAAAACGTTAAAAAAATCGTTAATACATTGAAACGAACAACGTGAAGAATATTTCAGAATTGGTTTAGAAAGGTGATTCTGTAGTCTACAAAAGTTTGAAATTCGTGAGGATAATCGAAGGCTTGTAGATGTAAATTGGCTCCTTAAGGCTGAAAGCATAAATGGCTATAGAATAAAAAAGTTTCATGAAAAAATTACAGGAGCAGCGAATACGAAAGCGATGGGAAGATTGAATTACAGTATAGCACAAATTCCGCAATTGAAGGTGAACCAAGAGGTGGTGAAAGAAACAACCCTGCAAAGTAATATGTACACAACCGAGACGTTTATCAGCTGTATCTATAGCGGAGAGAGTAGCGTTGGAGAGAGGAGACAATAACGGTCAAACGTTTGGTTATCAGACAAGATTGGAGAGCAGAGTAGCACCGAAAACATTATTGACTTACTGGACGAACGGTGTTTTATTGAGAACATTGATGTGTGAAGATTCAGCATTGGAAACAATAACCCACATAGTAGTCGATGAGGTACACGAGTGCGATCGTTTTTGCGATTTTCTTTTAATCGCATTGAAGGACGCCCTCGCGAAATATCGGGATCTAAAAGTGATATTGATGAGCGCAACAATGGGTACAGATATATTCGTGAAATATTTCAACAATTTTGCACAGTGATAAACGTTTACGGACGTTTTTGGGCTCATGAACAGCGTTGGCGCTGTTCCTGGTCAGTATTTCCATTTTCGAATGCGTCTCGAAACTTCAGTCCTTCAAATTAACAAATAATCTCAATTCAAATGTGTGAATGGCAACAAAACCCGGTTTTCATTGGGTTTCACTATTCTTTCCATTTTTTCCATTATCCATTTTTTCAGTATAGAAAACTATGGTCACGAAATCCATTTTTTCAGTATAGAAAACTATGGTCACGAAAATAGAGTTGTAAAATCAATTTGTATAAAAGTGTTGTAAAGGATATCAATTCAAATAAAAATAAAAATTTCTTGTTTCTCAGGATTTTGCTGAAATATAAACTAAAATCTAATCCTCCTAGTTTATTAAAAAACGTAATTCCGAAAACGGAATTGTAATTGTTTATTTTTTATTTAAAATGAAGTCGAAACATCAGTTTCCTTCTTTTAGGTTTGGTTGGGGTCTACTTTGCTGAATACATTTGCACATGACCCACAGTTGCGGCTCGGATGTTTCTTTATATCGCAGTTATTGATACATTCGGCTGGGCCGTGTATCGTAAACCAATCATATTATTATTTTTTGTATACGAACATCGAAAGTGTAAATAAAATAATTTATAGACTGAATCGTTCTCCATTTTCAACAATTTTGTCTTCCGTTTAGTCACCTGTTTTCAAACGCTTTTTTCTACGAGCATCGAGCGAGACTATACTTTTTCTGAATAAAACAATTCGCGGTGGTGGGGGTACATATGTATGTGTATATAGATTTTTTTATTTATAATGTTTTTCAACTTATTTATTCAATGTTTTATATGATAATATAAAATTAAAACCATCCATTCAAGACGTTCAAGACGATCCTGAAAACAAAAACAGTAAGGTAAGTAAACAAGTTAATTTTTTTTTAGAGAGTATGTGCATTTATTATAAATCACGCGCGCGATTTTGTGTATGTGTGTGCGCTCACGCGCGTAAGTACGTGTGCGTGCATTTCAAATGGAATTTTTGCCTACCTTGTCCACGACCACGACCTCGGTACCCGCCACGACCGCCATACCCGCCACGACCGCCATACCCGCCACGACCGCCATACCCGCCACGACCGCCATACCCGCCACGACCGCCGTAGCCACCGTGACCGCCACGACCGCCGTAGCCACCGTAGCCGCCACGACCGCCGTAGCCGCCGTGATCACCACGACCGCGCCAGCTGTCACGACGACGAGCAGCCCAATACGCATTTTCTCCCACAATTTGGGCTGTGCGCTCCTGCAAGCGCGCGAGGAAGTCTATTTTCCTGGCCTCGCGCGCTTCATGGGCCTTGCGCGCTTCTTGAGCCTCCCATGCTTTACGGGCTTCGCGAGCTGCACGGGCCGCACGGACTCGCCAGCCAGCTCTCGTACCCCGTTCTGGAATAAAATTAAAAGTTTTATTAATTTTTATTTACTACGTTCAATCATTTACGATATAATTTTTCAGGAAACTCGTAAGAGTCTTGGGACAAGTACATTGACAGTTCTGTCGTCTGCCGGTCCGAGGCTCGCCGAGTTTCGGATTTTTCCAATAAGAATTTTCTTTTACTCACGATTTTTTTTCTTTTCAACCTCTTCCTGACCATCAGGTCGACTCTCCTCGTTCCCATTTTCTACCCGCTGAGAAATTGTTTCTTCTTCCATATTGGTGGATCCTGGCATCTTTTGTTGATTATTTCTGTAATCGATACATTCAGAAAACGATTAAAAATTTGAAATAAAACACATTTTCACCACAACTTTGCAGAAATAAGTTAAAATCCGTTTTACGAAAGTCAAATTTTCTGCGTACTTGTAATGAAAAATAGTATAAGCTACACAGGAGTGGAAAAAAAACTATCTCGTTATCGAGATAGAAACAACTTTGACACAAAACTGTGAGCGAAATTGACACCCGGCCCTTTAACTCGGTGACAATTGTCTGGATTTCGGTAATGAGATAGTCTTTTCCACTCCTGTATAGCTTATACCATTTATAAAATAGAAAAAAATTATAATAAAAACTTAATATGTCATATAAATTTTACTTACTTCTTGCCCTGCTGCGTGCTTATGAACAAGTGAAGACTAGTTTTCTTCTGTCATTTGTCATCAACGTATGAGCTTTGTTTCGCGTGTTTTCTGATGAAATATTTTTTTTCACTAGATGGCATTGACCATCTTCCACTTAATCATAAGTTTTATGTATCATCGTGAGATGATAGTTGTAAAAAAACATAAGATTAATAAATGAAAAAGCAGAGTAATGTTGGGTTACCCAAACTGAGCCCCCCTATTTTTTCGACTTTTTCAATATTTTTAATGCCAATCGTCTCAAGATTGTTTGATAGTCTTTGTTCCGTTGATTTTACAACGTTTGTTTCATAATATTGACATGAAAATTTTTTTATTGTAGGTAGGTTCGTATATAAGTCGTAAATTACTATTTATATATAAGTTTTGTTGTACAGTAATTATCAAATGTCTGGTAGTGCAGTTGGTAGCGTTCCAGGCTCGGACCCCGAAGGTCCAGGGATCAAGCCTCACTCGGAGAGCCGAATTTTTTTTCGATTCAAAATTTTTTTGCTGTATAACTATTTTCCTCAAAATTGTTTAATTGTGAATGAAAATTATATTTTTCTATTCCATATATTGAGTCATCAGTCATTTGGTGCATAAAAAAACTTTTTGTTAGCTACCGCCATCTCACGTCAGCTTCTTCAGCTCAGTGCTGTGAAGAAGAAAAAACAAATGAACATGTGTGAAAACAAAAAGTTTATCTTTCTTTGTAGCTATTTGTTCGTTATTATTTTGTTTTGTCATCAGGACACGCAACATCATCATTTTCACTTCCGCGAGTAAGACTATCATCACGACCCGAAAAATCCGACTTTGATAAAATCTTAATTTCACTACCGTGCGTAAGATTATTATCAACTCCCAAAAAATCTAACTTATATAGATCTACAAATAAAATTACATCCATAATCTCACGATATTGGAAGTGGAATCATTTCAGTGATAATTTATCAGTGTCATCTTTAGCGTTACAAACTTCTTTAAACAATATAGGAGATACACTATTTGGTTGTACAATCTGCAAGTAAGTTTATTCATTATTGCTCCAATGACGGGAGAATATGCTTCATGAATGAATGTGCTCCACATTTTTTCCTATTTATTCCTACACCCACCATTTTATTCATTTATAGCAAGACTTACAATGCCGCAGGCATCAGATTAATCGCTAAGCGATAATATCTCTCAGGGAAATAAACTCTTGTCGCTGAGCGACATAAAAATCTTGTCGCTTGAATATCTTGTCGCTGAGGCAAATGAAAATCTTGTCGCTGTGAAGTGACATGAAAATCTTGTCGGTGAGCGACATGAAAATCTTGTCGCTGCGAGGGCTCAGTGACATGAAAATCTTGTCGCTGCATGAAGATTAATCCCTAAGCGATAATATCTCTCAGTGACATATCGTGTCGCTGAGCGACATGAAAATCTTGTCGCGCTGAACCACATGAAGATTTCGCTAAGCGATAATATCTCTATTAAAAATCTTGTCGCTTGAAAATCTTGTCGCTGCGAGGGCTTGACATGAAAATCTTGTCGCTGAACCACATGAAGATTAATCCCTAAGCGATAATATCTCTCAGTGACATAAAAATCGTGTCGCTGAGCGACATGAAAATCTTGTCGCGCTGAACCACATGAAGATTAATCGCTAAGCGATAATATCTCTCAGTGACATAAAAATCTTGTCGCTGAGCGACATGAAAATCTTGTCGCTGCGAGGGCTCAGTGACATGAAAATCTTGTCGCTGAACCACATGAAGATTAATTGATAATATCTCTCAGTGACATAAAAATCTTGTCGCTGAGCGACATGAAAATCTTGTCGCTGCATGAAGATTATCGCTAAGCGATAATATTTCTCAGTGACATAAAAATCTTGTCGCTGAGCGACATGAAAATCTTGTCGCTGAAGCAAATGAAAATCTTGTTGCTGCGAGGGCTCAGTGACATAAAAATTGTCGCTGAGCCACAAGAAAATGTTGTACATTCATCCCTTTTTGATATATATATAGAGGTTTCATTGCTTCCTATATTATTGAAGTAACAAGCATATTAAAAATTATTTCATTTTTTCATTACAATTTTAATTGCCGGAACGCAAAACGAAGGATATTACGCTACGTAGTGGTTGAAATTGTGGAAAAGCTCTAATTAATTTTCTTGCTCATTTTGCAATATTAATATATATTTCATTGCTTCCCATATTATTGAAGTTGCAAGCATAATTTTTTTTATTACAAGATACAAAACAGAGGACATTATTCTACGTAGTGGTTGAAATTATGAAAAAGCTTTAATTTATTTTATTGCTCATTTTTTGTTGCAATTGTCATATATATTTCATTGCTTCCTATATTATTGAAGTAACAAGCATATTAAAAATTATTTCTTTACTTGGAAAAAAACGTCAAAGTTATGAAAATTAACCAAGTCATAAAATGGATTTTTTATATAGTATCTGATGCTGTTTGTTCTCTTGACTATGTGAAAATAAAATTACTTTTTCACAGGTAATCTATCTTCATACTTGTCCTATCCAAAGAGTAAGGAAGATCAAGAAGAAGTGAAGGTGTTAGAGAATCAGCTGTTTTGTTATCACTGCGCAAAGCCAATCCGCTCATCGATAAAAGGTAACGAAAATTTCATATGCATTTCTATCACGCGGTTACAATTGAATTATTCTGTCACCAGAAATACGATCTTTTTATTTAGAAAATGTACAGTTCAGGAATTTGAGCATTATTTAAATAAAAATTTCCTCGGCAATTGGGATGTTATTGAGAAAAAAAGTTGTTGGCAATAAAAAAGTGGGTTTGAATAATCTATAATGACTGTTAACGTAAAATCAAGGAATTTGAGCGTTTTAAAGAGAAATGTTTTACTGACAATGCAAGCAAGTGATTTGGAATAAAATCCATTATCACTGTTATTTTTTTTTTTAAATATACCGTAAAAAATCAATAAGAAAACAGAAAAATGTTTACGGATTCGATATTACGACACAAATCGTACAGTCCCGTTTTGGGTTAACACGAACGTTTGTTTGAGTGACGTTTCCGAAAACAGGAAGAAATTGTTAAAATAGTCCCGACAAACGTTTCGATTGGTCCAACAATCTTTACCAAACGACTATGAACGTATTGCTGTTAAAATTTTACAGGAAAACATATTTCGAGGGGCTAACCGTTATGGGTGATATGGCCGATAATAAAACATTTATCGAATATGTTTTTTTTTCATTTTTCACGCGATATAGAATCGAACAAACGTTTTAACGTGTATATTCGTCACTTCCAAACAATTCCGCGTCGATTGGCCCTAGTTAAACCTTTTTAGCATGAAAATTGTGGAAAATTGGGGCTAACTGGTGAATTTTCATTTTTGATTTTTGACGTTCATTTCATCGAAAAAATGTTTTAATCGATCAACAAACACCATGAAACGACCGGAAATCAATTTGCGTAGAAAAAATTTGAAAAAGTAAAAATATGGAGGCTAAATCTAAATAGCCCACCACGCACAATTGTGGAATGTGACATTAGCCGAAAGGATTTGTGGACGACATTATTCCGGGACCTCTAAATTTGGCCGAGTTTAGACGTGTACATTTTTTAAGTGTTTTTTTGCAAACCTTTCGTTGGTTCATCCTATTCGGTGATTGCCGGATCAAAATTGATAAAAATTGATGCTTATTTATACTGAGTTTCATCACCTCCAAACGATTATTGTCTAAAGAAACGGTTGTTCAATATGCTTCGTTAGGGGTGAATAAAAATAGTCAACTCGAAATGGAAAATTCATTTATTAAACCTTTCCGCTCTCGCAGCATAGTTGAAAAGTCCTTCTTCCAATTAATAACATTGAATTTAAAAAAAAAAATGGAAGACTTATGGAAGTTCTACACATTCACGATCACCACACTAATTTTACATCCCCGTTTTGGGTAACGCAAACGTTCGTTTGAGTTACGTTTCCGAAAACAGGAACAAAATGTTCAATTAGTCCAAACAAACGTTTTGATTAGTCCAACAATCTTTACCAAACGACTATGAACGGATTGCTGTTGAAATTTTACAGGAAAACATATTTCTAGGGGTTAACCGTTATGGATGATATGGCCGATAATGAAACATTTATCGAATATGTTTTATTTCATTTTTCACGCAAATTAGGATCAAACAAACGTTTTAACGCATATATTCGTCACTTCCAAACAATTCCGCGTCGATTGGCCCTAATTTAACCTTTTTAGCATGAAAATTGTAAAAAAAAAGTTAAGGCTGACTGATGAATTTTTCATTTTTGATTTTTGACGTTCATTTCATCAAACAAATGTTTTAATCGATCAACAAACACGATAAAACGATTGGAAAACAATTTGCGTAGAAAAAATTTGAAAAAGTAAAAATATGGAGGCTAAATCTGAATAGCCCACCACGCACAATTGTGGAATGTGACGATAGCCGAAAGGATTTGTGGACGACATTATTCCGGGACCTCTGTGAATTTGGCCGAGTTTGGAATTGTACATTTTTAAGTGTTTTTTTGCAAACCTTCCGTTTGTTCATCTTATTCGGTGATTGCCGGATTAAAATTCATAAAAATTGATGCTTATTAATACTGAGTTTCATCACCTCCAAACGATTATTGTCTAAAGAAACGGTTGTTTAATATGCTTCGTTACGGGTGAATAAAAATAGTCAACTTCAAATGGAAAATTCATTTATTAAACCTTTCCGCTCTCGCAGCATAGTTGAAAAGTCCTTCTTCCAATTAATAACATTGAATTTAAAAAAAAAAATGAAAGACTTATTAAAGTTCTACACATTCACGATCACCACACTAATTTTACATTCCCGTTTTGGGTTAACACAAACGTTCGTTTGAGTTACGTTTCCGAAAAAAGGAAGAAATTGTTAAAATAGTCCCAACGAACGTTTTGATTGGTCCGACAATCTTTACCAAACGACTATGAACGTATTGCTGTTTAAACTTTACAGGGAAACATATTTCTAGGGGCTAACTGTTATGGGTGATATAGCCGATAATGAAACATTTATTGGATATCTTTTTTTTCATTTTTCATGCTAATTAGGATGAAACAAACGTTTTAACGCGTATATTCGTCACCTCCAAACGATTCCGCGTTGATTGACTCTACTTCAATCTTTTTAGCATGAAAATTGTAAAAAAAAATCGAGGCTGACTGATGAATTTTTCATTTTTGATTTTTGACGTTTATTTTATCTAACAAATGTTTTAATCGATCAACAAACACCATGAAACGATCGGAATTCAATTTGCGTAAAAAAAATTTGAATAAATAAAAATATGGAGGCTAAATCTGAATAGCCCACCACGCACAATTGTGGAATGTGACATTAGCCGAAAGGATTTGTGGACGACATTATTCCGAGACCTCTGTAAATTTGGCCGAGTTTCGACATGTACATTTTTTGAGTGTTTTTTTGCAAATCTTACGTTGGTTCATCTTATTCGGTGATTGCCGGATCAAAATCCATAAAAATTTATGCTTATTAATACTGAGTTTTATCACCTCCAAACGATTATTGTCTGAAGAAACGGTTGTTCAATATGCTTCGTTACGGGTGAATAAAAATAGTCAACTCGAAATAGAAAGTTCATCTATTAAACCTTTCCGCTTTCACAGCATAGTTGAAAAGTCCTTCTTCCAATAAATAACATTGAATTAAAAAGAAAAAATGAAAAACTTATCAAAGTTCTACACATTCACGATCACCACACTAATTTTACATTGCCGTTTTGGGTTAACACAAACGTTCGTTTGAGTTACGGTTCCGAAAACAGAAAGAAAATGTTCAATTAGTCCAAACAAACGTTCTAATTGGTCCAGCAATCTTCAACAAAAGACTATAAACGGATTGCTGTTGAAATTTTACCGTGAAACATATTTTTAGGGGCTCACTGTTATGGGTGATATGGCCGATAATAAAACATTTTAAATAAAATATCTTTTTTTTTCATTTTCATGCCAATTAGGATCAAACAAACGTTTTAACGCGTATATTCGTCACCTCCAAACGATTCCGCGTTGATTAACCCTACTTAAATCTTTTTAGCATGAAAATTGTAAAAAAAAATCGAGGCTGACTGATGAATTTTTCATTTTTGATTTTTGACGTTTATTTCATCTAACAAATGTTTCAATCGATCAACAAACACCATGAAACGATCGGAATTCAATTTGCGTAAAAAAAATTTGAATAAATAAAAATATAGAGGCTAAATATGAATAGCCCACCGCGCACAATTGTGGAATGTGACATTAGCCGAAAGGATTTGTGGACGACATTATTCCGGGACCTCTGTGAATTTGGCCGAGTTTGGACGTGTACATTTTTTAAGTGTTTTTTTGCAAACCTTTCGTTGGTTCATCTTATTCGGTGATTGCCGGATCAAAATCGATAAAAATTTATGCTTATTAATACTGAGTTTCATCACCTCCAAACGATTATTGTCTGAAGAAACGGTTGTTTAATATGCTTCGTTACGGGTGAATAAAAATAGTCAACTTGAAATGGAAAATTCATTTATTAAACCTTTCCGCTCTCGCAGCATAGTTGAAAAGTCCTTCTTCCAATTAATAACATTGAATTTAAAAAAAAAAATGGAAGACTTATGGAAGTTCTACACATTCACGATCACCACACTAATTTTACATCCCCGTTTTGGGTAACGCAAACGTTCGTTTGAGTTACGTTTCCGAAAACAGGAACAAAATGTTAAAATAGTCCCAACGAACGTTTTGATTGGTCCGACAATCTTTACCAAACGACTATGAACGTATTGCTGTTTAAACTTTACAGGGAAACATATTT